>BHFT01005605.1:0-10057 GCA_004320025.1 Laticauda laticaudata | reverse complement strand
AAACAAAGTCACTAATCTAAAGGAGGATTAGAGAGGGGAAGTAAACATATGTTAGACTTTAACTAGAGATAATTAAAGTGCTGAATAATTACTGTGCTGAACAGCAACGAAAGTTAAGCAGTAACCAAAGTTAACTAATGATGGAGGATAACAAAAAATGTGTATAAGTGTAAGACCATACTCCAATAAAGTTCATTATGATCCAGTTGTTCATGATCAAACAACTCTACTGCCTTGTCATTACAACAACTATTAGCTTGCTCTCATCCTTTGTTTAAAAATTAGGGATCTTTTGCTTGGTCGGGGATGATTGCAAGTGTATTATATTGATATCACATTGCTATTCTAAGCATTACAATTCCATCCTCGCTAACATATTAATTCCTGATCGTCAGAACAAGTCCTGCTATGAATAGATGTGCAGAAGTCATTATTAAAATAAATAAGAGATGTAAGATTGTCACCCAAAGATCACTACAATGTAACAATGTTTGATTTTGCTCCTTTCTAAATAGAGCATCCATTTTTTTAAAAAGTTAAGTAAAAAAATGTAGCTTGACAAAATTCCAAATAGAAGTGTTTAATTATTGAGTTTATGTGGATCAATTTCAAAGAAATACAAAAGCAGTCTCATAATAAAGTATAGAATAGGAAAGGTGTTCTATTGATTTCTAACCCTGAAAGCTTTGTAGTCCTAATCCTTTATTAGTTCGATTAATTATAAATTCTTTTTTTGCTGAGAGATAACCTTTTATCAGTTGTGGTCAGACATGTAGGGTATTTGGGATGGAAAAATAGCATAAAATAAATGCAAACAGAGCAAGTGAATTCCAAACTCAGTTGTTTTTCTAATATTACATTTCAGCGGTTGTCTAATTAAAATAATTTATAACTAATTCCTATCCCATATGCTGCATTTTTGTTAACCAATTTTAATAGGATTTTTTTTCTGTTAATAACTTCTCTTGAGATACCTACAAGTTATATATTTAAGCTCCAAATAGATTGTGAAGCTCTACTGTAATTTGGTCTCCCCTAGTAAGTAATTTCATATCTTTCATATTTCCTTCTCCTACAAATTTAAGTACCCGATATTTATTATCTGTTCAGTTATTCATATATAAACTGTAATTAACTAACGCAGTTCTGTGAGCATGTAACCAATGCTTGGCTAATTCTGTGTTTTAAAGCGAGTTAAAATTAGCACAAATTCACAAAGGGTTTTGTCTAAAAAGACAAAAATTAAAATTAATTTTAAAATTAAAGTTTTTTGAAAAGATTTATTTGTTATGTTTCAAAAGTTATCAGCATTTTACTCTATATTAGCTAAAGCACATTGCATTTAGGAATGGGTTGTTTCTTAATTGTACTCTGTTTGGAGGTGATTAGCCCAATTCCTGGAAAAATATTTATAAAAATCTTTGTAAAGGAAATATTACACAGGCAGGGACAATCAGTTATTTAGGAAAGAAGTACTTCTTTCCTAAATTCTCCCATGTTTTTAATTCTCCCATGTTTTTCTCAAACTTCCAGTAGTAGACACCAAACAACTGAAATGCTTCTCTTTCTCTTCAGATGAATCCTCATTCTGTGTAATTTTGGGGGCTCTTGCTCCTGGACTACTTGGTATATTTAGATTGCTCAATGTCCTTGTTCCACCTGGGTTGCAGATCACAAATGAATGTGCTCCCAGAATGAGAGTGGATTTATTTTGGAGTCAATTTAGATAAAACTGTATGTATGTATGTATGTATGTATGTATGTATGTATGTATGTATGTATGTATGTATGTATGTACATATGTATATCAATAGCATTTAGACTTATATACCACCTCACAGTGCTTTACAGCCCTCCCTAAATGGTTTACAAAGTCAGCTTATTGCCTCCAACAATCTGGGTTCTCATTTTACCAACCTTTGACGGATGGAAGGCTGAGTCAATCCTTGAGCCAATGAGAAACGAACTTCCGAACTGCTGGCAACCGGCAATCAGCAGAAGTAGCTTGCAGTATGACATTCTAACCACTGTGCCACCATGGCTCAGTGAAAAAGTAAATTAAAGCATGTGTTCCCAGGGAATCACTTTTATCATTTTACAATTTCAGGGGCCTTTGCAGGTTGTAGCCTATAATATTTTCTTTTGACTGTAGTTCACATAACTGAGGGGTCCTTGGTGCTGTCTGAGCTTGTTGTTTTCTTGCAGATGTTTCATTATTCACACTGGGTAATATCAGTTCACATATTTTCCAGAAGGAGGAAAGACAATAATGTGTGATGTGTATTATGTTTGTGTGTGCCTGAGTGTGTGTGGGCATGTGCAGATGCTCTTTGAACAGCATTTCTTTATTCTCCAACCATCAGGCAGGCTATATAGAAGCATAGCTAGCCGGACAGGATGAAAAATAGCTTTTATCCATGGGCTGTTAGACTGCTAAACACATGCTCCTGTCGGAATCTGATTCCAAGGGGGAGGCTGAGCAGTTGACAGGGAATAGGAGTGTGGCTCCGTTGGCTGTGAAAGAAATTGGGGAAGGGCAAAATCCGCAGAGGGCAGAGCAGGAGAGAGATAGAGCAAGGCAGAGAGAATTCCATAGGAGACCCAGGCCTACCCCCTTTTCATCCTAGGGCATGCAGGGAGGAACAGAGAGGGGAGCAATGTGAGTTGCGTGGCTTATCGGGGAGGAAAGGACCCTGATTTCCTTTATAAGCTGCAGCTGGGAACACAGTGTTTAAAAAGGGGAATTGTGCACAGCCAACTATTGAGAGCAAATTGTGAATTATCCAGTATTGTTGAGGATTAATTGGGTTCCTGGCATCTTCCCAACTATGTGTGTTTTGCTGCCCTTTCAAGTCTGCCCGATCAATTACTGCAGCATGGTTTGTGTGGATTTTTATTTACAGTTTGTATGTACTTTGTTTTCGGACTGAATTTCCTCCAGTTAAAGACTGTTCTTGGGAGAGTTTATCTCCAGCCGAAGGTAACCTGGACATTTGGAGCAAAATTGGAGGTACTAAAGGGACTCTTTTTACTTATTGACTGTGTTGCCTTTGTGCCGTGCCCAGAGTCATCACAGTCAGGCTTAACAGTGCCAGTGCATATACCAGTGTAATATTATATATATATATTATATTTGTATATATATATATATATATATATATATTTGTTTTTAATTTTTAAGTTTTCGTGGTACTTACATGTTAGCTGTTAAGCTTCCTTCAGGTATTATCCACCACGTCATTGTAGTGCTTTAAAGTAGTAGAACGTTTCAGCAGAATCTCATCTGCCATCTATCAGGTTCTGTATTGGAGTTTGTATGCTGGTCACTATCACAAGGCGTTGGTTGTAATTTGAGCTAGCCTATGTTGTTGCCAGATGTTTTTTTTTGCTACATCCTGATTGGTTTGGGCAGTCTTGTGAGTCTTGTTTATTTGGGACTTGGAGTGTTGTTTGATTGAGTGTTTCTGGTTCCTTTTCTGTCCTGGTTTTGTGGCTTGAGATTGGCTGGCAACACTCTGTTACTTGTGTTGGAGCTTCAGTGCAGCTGGCCTCATGTTGAAAGGACGGCTATTCTACTATTAGGAGCTAGGTTCAATCGTGGGTGCCTTGGTTGGTGGTGATGTTTGAGTTGGAGGTATCAGAGGGAGATCTGTGTTTGCCCAGGTGTTGCCCTGCTTGTAGTGATTGGAGATCTTCTATTTTGAGAGTGCAGGCTTCCAAATGATTGACAGTCTGGTGGAATCATCTCTCTATTCTGCTTTCAGTGTCTTTTTTTCAATCTCATGGGCTCTCTGATGTCTGTGGGCTGGGTTTTTCTATAGATGTTATCAAGTATTACTGTTCAGCACTTCTTTCGGTATTAACTCACCACGTTCATTGAGTTGGCTTTTACTCGGGTATTATCCCACGTCATTGTAGTTGTGCTTTTAAAGTTGTAGCAACTTTTCAGCAGAATCTCATCTGCCATCACCAGGCTTCTGATGATGATGATCTTCAGAAGCCTGATGATGGCGGATGAGATTCTGCCAAAACGTTGCTACAACTTTAAAAGCACAACTACAATGACGTGGGATAATACCTGAAGGAAGGCTCATTCAATTTCATTGTGCACATATGGTGCATTGACAATAAAGGTTTGAACTTGAACTTGAATTTGAACAGGGATTTTAAAGAAGTAAAGTTGAACTTTTGGACTTCATTTTTCTTTCCATAAAGCATCACAAGGAAAACCATTGTCTGCATGAATCTGATCTTTGTAATTGTAGATACATCCTGGCATCTGAATATCTGTTCCAAAGCCTTAGCCAACAAGTGCTCCACATACTATGGAATACTGATTCATTACTGTTGATAGTTGATCCTGAGAAGCAGAATTTATTTTCCACTTCAATTAGTTTCACTGTGAATTTTCAGGCTAGTTGTGATGTTGTTAGTTTGGACTTTTTCATTGATCTCATTTTTCATTAGATTCCTTAAAGTTCATTAATGGAACTTGCAGATCATTTTTAATACTATTCTAACAGCGCAGTGCAGATTTTTGTTGCTTCTTTGTCCAATTTTAATGCTACAACAACTATTTCCAATTCAGCCTCCAAAGAAGAACTAGTATCTACAGTATTTTGCTGTGTTCCATCCAGAGTGTGAGTTCCATTCCCATGTAGAGGTTTTACATGAAGACAATGAGATATTCTGGCATTATAGACATTCCATAGCTTAATGTGATTTATACAATTAATGGCTTTTCCTTTTGAAGTTCATGACATTTTGAATTTGTTTTTGTACTATTTAGCTCTCTGAACTATCTAGTGACCAATAACTTGTCTTATTCCTTTCTATTTTCTAAAGTCTGCTTGAACGTCATTCACATCAAATGACACTAAGGATTATATAATACAAAAGTTCGTACATGTATGGCCTGTTAACTCTCCTTTCTTTGCTATTGGTATGTAGATCGATCTCTCAGCCACTTTACTGTACAGATTTGCTGACATAATTTGTTAAGAACTTTGAATGATTCTTCTTTTAGTGCTTGTCATATTCTTGTAGATATTCCATCAATTTCTGCAGCCTTTTGATTTAGTAATGAATCAGTGCTGATCTAAACCATCTGTTAGAACTAGAGGCTCTTGTAAGTAAGGAATATGTTCTAGGGTATTTGGGATATCTATATTTCTACTGTCAGCTTTTCAGGATATTTCTTCAGTATTAGAGTTAGCTACAAATTTTCTATCCATGTAGTTTTCTTGAGAAAATATAGGAGTGCTTTTTCCTGACAATATAAAATTATGCATTTGCCATATCTGCCTTCAGCATCTTATATTTTTTCTGCCTGATAGAAGTCCTTGCTTGCTTTTTCTGGGAGGTTGGAATTATCTTTATACTTTGAGTGATACTTCACGGAATATATATTCCTGGCATACTGCATATTCCTGGGATTTATTGTTCATCCATCCCAAAAATACCCGTTGCCATGATAAGGCAGGACAGCAGGGCTACAGAGGGATTGGATCATTACTCTCTTTATAAATTAAGTATGTGATATTGATTTATCTTATTCATTACTTGTACTAATGTTAATGGCTTAACAAATATTTCTTTAAAGTGTTTATCGTTTATTTTATTTTTATTTATTTATAAGATTTATAAGGCTGCCCAACTCAACCAGTGGGTAGCATACAGCATAAAAACAAACAATAAATCAAAGAAAAAAGCATAATAGACAGCAGGGAAGATGTCTGGGCCAGAAACTTTGCTTAATTTTAGTTTTAAAATCTCTTCCTTTCTTTTTTCTTTGGTAATTGGTTGATTCAGTGCTTCCAACTTTCAGCTTTGTACATCAGAAGAAATCAGGGAGCTGCCTTTCATATAAACAAATATTATTTAAAGGCATGTTTTCTGTGATTTTTGGCTACCATAGATCAAGGTAGCTATTCTCCTACAATGCCTTCATTGTCTAAGAAATATTTTATTTTATTTATATATGGATTTAAATCTGATAAAATGATGTGTAATGTTTTATGAGTTGAGTTGCTCATGCTCATACTTTTAATTCCATGCTTTTCAAACCAGTTAATAAACCATCTTTCTGTTTTTGTCTTTTTTTAGCTAAAGAAATAAATATTCCTCACATAAATGCTTTACTAGAGTCCCATACTTTATGTAAACATTTCTAACACATAATAGTCCAAACTAAAATGCTTATTACAGACTAATTTTAACTTTATGTCATGCAAAACATTGAGTCATTTCACTTCAACCTTTTATTCCAGAATAGATCTCTTTTGTTTTTGTGGATAAATGGATTGCAAGCTGAAGTTTCTACATGTTGAAGTGTGAAGTGTTACTCCTTAATAAAGTATAAATCCAAAACACGTGTCTTTCTGGAATGAGTTTTGTAACATGGACAATAGTAGGTGCCTTTGTTTGAGATGCCAATAGCTCTAAGGATCAAAGAAAATAGAAACATTCCATTTACAGCATTCATTGACAATATGGAGTATTTTCTATAATCGTCAGATTTATTAACTGGTAGATTATGCTCTGTTCATGCCTTTAAATATCATTTAATTTATTCTACCTCCTGAAAAAATTGGAGGAAATGTTAATAAAATTGCCTTTTTCTTTTCTGATCTGTTACAAATTGTAATATCAATATTCTCCCTGATTTGTCAACAACTTATTTTTACAGTGTTCGTGGTAGCTTTTTATATAAATTGCTTCATCACTTTCTCCCAGATGTAACATGCTGCATGTACATGGTCTAATCCAGAGGTCGCCCACTGGTGGTCCGCAGCGCACCCATGTCTGCAACAGGGGTAATACCAGCAGCAGATGGATTGTTACGCACAGGGAGGGAGGGTAGTGCATGGAGATTGTGGCATTGGAGTCCTTCCTGGGTGTTCTCTGGTCTGTGAGAGGGTGGGAGTGGGGGGAAGAAACATCTGAACTGTGCTTGGTGGTGGGAATCTGATGTCCAGAAGCCAAAGAGCCATGTGCTGAAGACCAGATGGCTGGCGGGGAGGTGGGGTAATCCTGCAGTCTCCCTAGCAAATCTGTATCATGGCTGCTGCCTCCTGCTTCTGTGCATTGAGGAGGCCGAGCAGCAGCTGGAAGAACGGGGACCTCCTGAATGGCAGGAAGCCATTGCCAGTGATGCCCTCATGTGAAGATGTTGCAAGGGGGGGGCTCAACCTCTCCCCTCAGAAACCACAAAGCACTCACTGCCCCTCTGGCAGCTGCCAAGCCTTCTGCCACCCTGCTTCTCTTCCTTTTGCCAGAAGCACTCACATACCCAGCGGGAAAGAGGAGGTTTGGCAGGTGCCAGAGGAGTGGTGAGTGCTTTGTGGCTCCTGAGGGTAGGGGTTGAGCCTCCCCCTTGCAACATCTTCACATGAGGGCATCACTGACAGCTGCTCTGTCTCCTTGGTGCGTGGAGGCAGGAGGCAACACCAGTTCAGAGGTTCCTTTCCCCCCCACTCCAACCCCCTTGCAGGCCAGGGAACACCCAGGAAGGGCTCCAATGTTGTGATCTCCCACATGTTACCCTCCCTCCCCACGCGTATCAGTCCATCTGCTTCCGGTATCACTCCTGTTGCCCCACTTCCCTGCCAACCATCTGTTCTTCAGCACGTGGCTTCCGGACACCAGATTCCCACCACCCAGCACCGGTTCAGAGGTTCCTTTCCCCCCACCCCTGGGGACAGAGAAGGAAGGGGGAAGAGAAAGAGAAAGAAAGAGGGAGAAAGGGAGAGACAGAGAGATATGAGAGATCCCGGTGGTTTTCTGTGGGAAACAAATCCAAATGTCTCTTCGAGTATTTAAGGTTGCAGAAACAGGCAGTCAAGATAAGTTCATGAAGGACCCCCATCCCAACAGTGGGAGTCCAGGTGCTTCATCAAGTGGCATGCTGGATTCATATTAGTGGTCTGCCTCTGCACATGTGTGCATGCCTCCTGCCAGCCAAACTGATTGTCAGGTATCTGCAGGGGGGGTCTCACACACACATGTGCAGAAGCATGCAGTGCGTGCGCAAGGGTCACACATATGTGCACAGGTGGGAGATCGCATGCACATTGCATTATGGGTGCAAACACACATGTGCACATGCACACACTTTTGGCACGCAATGACAAAAAGATTGGCCATCACTGCACTGTAGATTCTTAAGTTCTTAAATACTGCATATCATTTTAACAAATAAGTTCCACAAAAAGTTTCTCCTTCAGGCTGCTACTGAATTTATTCTATATGCTTCTTGAATCTCAGTAATTCTTCTTTAAGAAAACCCGGATAATCTCAAAGCAGCTTTTCTATATTTCCATGCACATTTTTTCCTCTGAAATCCTCTGCTCATGTACTTTGGCCCTGACTCATATGTGGAATAGCATCCATTGAAACAGTCCTATCCTGCACACCTTCTAGCAGCCTTTGTAAATCTGGCTTGAGGTCTTGGGTTAGCTAAATGGAATGACCTATGTTTGAAGAGGATTGTGAGGTGTTTCTATTACATTTCTGTTGATTAAGTTTTTGTATGTTTTTTTAAGGTCAGTAAAATAAGGACTCAGATTGTTGGAGGAAATATGCTGACTCTGTAAACTGCTTAAAGAGATTTGTACTATGAAGTGGTATATAAGTCTAAATGCTATTGCTATTTATTTTTCACTGCTCAAAGTTCTCTTGAGTTGAATATCCTTACAAATACTATTTAGAATTTCTTCATCTCTCCTTCTCCATGTCCCTTCCTGCATCCTGGGCTCTAGAAACTGGAAGAAAAGAGCAATACACAGATACATTACTTTCCCCTGCAGATGGAAATAAATGATAGGCAGGAAATGTGGTCTTTCTGCTCCATTTTATTTTTAAATGATAGAAGAAAACATTTGTTCCCTTGAACCACAGATGAATATATGAGTTTACATTAATTTAGAATTTTGGCATGTATCTGCCCCAATGGATAAAAATTAATTTGTTTTCTTTTGTACATAATGGGCTGTTGCTGCAGGGTTCAAACAAATGTTTTCTGTGTTCTTGAATCTCTCCCATACTTCCGCTTTTCTGTTTTTCAGTTATACTGTTAAAACACGAATCAGAAACTAGTAAATAGTAGCAAAGAAGGATCGGGTGTTTTTGAATATGTTACCGGTGATAACATATCCCAACAATTACTCATGAAAAACTTAAATATGGTAGTGATAATTCCAATAAAAGAGCAATGATTATGTTTATTTACAATTTATTTTATTTCTTTTTTATACATATAAAATTTATATGTAATTTTTAAAAAAATTAATACCTCTTACTGAAAGAATAAAATTGAGAAATTTTTGAGCTCTATACATACCAAATACTCTTGAATGAACATATAAAATAATGTTTGCACCGCACAGATGTTTTTAATAAAATATATTTTGCTGTAAAAAGGGAAGGACAAGTACTATTTAATATTGCCTATGTAAAATGATGCACGTCAGTAACATTTAGCCCATCTTTAAATTTGAATTGATTTGTTTGCTGAATATATAACAGTTGCTTGAGATGACTCAAATCTTGTGCAGCACTGTGGTCTTTGTGGGCTTCAAGAAGCTTTGACTCAAGACCTGTAAGGTATTCCCATATTGTGATGATGTGTGGAGGGGGAGGGCAGAAGGAGAAAGAGAAACACAGATACATATAATATTTCATTACATCCTGCGGTAAAGTTACTCCCATGATGAATTGCAAAATAGGAGGAAAAAGCGATTTAAATTATAATGAAGTGGTAGATCATTCACAGTACATTAGTTTTAACCATGAGATTGTATAATGAGTATTATCCTGAAAGGCTAAGAGCTAATGTGGTGAGCAGCTCCTTATAACTGCTTTGTGATTTCCTGGCTCTATTACTATTTTTTCTTTCTTTTCTTTCTTTTTTAGGAAGGGAATTATGTTGAAAACCCAGGTTTTTAGGACTTTAGGTCGCCTTTGATATTCCTTGTATTTCTTTATCTACCCTTTAAGGCCCTGTCCCACTGCACTTAAGGATGCAAAGAGGATGTAAAACGTTAAAAAAAGCTTGCCA
>BHFT01005604.1:0-41545 GCA_004320025.1 Laticauda laticaudata | reverse complement strand
AAAGGGCTGCCGTGGCTTGGGCTATGTTCTGTATCTTTTGCCTAGCGAGTTAAATAAAAGAGTTGTTGTTTGGAACCCGGTCTTACGTGCTTCTTTCCAGACGGAACAGTTACTATGAACACAGATCTTTCAAGGGTTATTTATTAAATTATATTTCTTAAACTATGATTACAATAGAGTTAATATTTGGGTAATAAGCTGTCTCTGCTCTGAATGTGAGATAATTCTGGCACTGTATAATATGTATTAGCACATATCCCCCTCTTCAAAACCTAGGCAAGCAGACAGGATAAAGTAGTAGAAAAAGAATAGCGTGGAAAACAAATGAATGTCACAAATGACCAACTCATCTTGTTTTGGGAAGTCAGTAGACTGACACTGAAGTGTTCAACATTAGCATAGGGACAAGTCATATTTTCAAAGAAACAAGCACTGGCTTAATACATCTCTCTTTTTATTTGATAGAGTATCTACTATATAGTAAGTGTAAGACTGTATGGATTAATAAAAATTTGGTCTGTGTTACTGCTTGATATAGAAAGATAGTATTTAAATTTAATATGTTGTTGTCGTTGTTTGTAAGTCAGCCAGATGCATAGATTGGATTTGGATTTATCTATCTATCGAGTCCTTCCCAAAGATCTGGGAGAGACATATATTGTTGTTTAGTGATGCTAAAAGTATCATCATAGGATGTAAGCTGTATCAAATAAAGTTGCTGGTGTTGGCCTCCATCTACACTGAGTTCTTTCCAAGAACCTAGGATGTTGTATTTGACAGGTGGGGGAGGGGCTTTATATAGAGTTTAATTTGGTACTTGAAACAGTGGAACAGCATTTGGTAAGTCCCTATTGGGAGGAAATTGCATAACTAGAGTGTTCTTACAGAAAAGAACCTGTTCCCGGTTGTCATCTGTGGTACTATTGTGATGGGATCACCTTTTGAAGAATTTCTGAAGCATAATTTAACAATGGATTGAAACGTGGTGAATGGTTTTAATTTGCAGCAATGGACTATATTGAAGAGAAGAAGGTCTACTTTTACTATAAAATAGTATTTACTAGAACACTTGACAATCCAAATATGCTAAGAAACAAAATCCTACGAGCTAAACTAGCTGTGCAAGGACACAAATTAAAAAATATTTGCTGATGGTATTTTACCACTGTTATCAATAGTTCAACCTAAATTCTTTTTAAAAGCAGTGATGGAACATATATCACTGCTGTGTCACTTTATCAGAGAAAACTCAAAAACTGATACACAGCTTGACAGAAGATGAAATCAATTTTAGTATTGCCCCAACTTTAACATTTTTGCTTAAAATGTTAAATATTTAGAAATGGTTTTGATTTATTCAAGATTATTTATTTATTGACTTGGAAACATAATGACATAATGGAAGAAAAGACTACTTAGAAAAATTGCAAGCACCTCTGCTGCCTCCTGCCTCTTCCAGCATTTGACTGACAGAGCTGCCTGTAAATTTGCATCTTTAAACAGGCAAGGGAAGAGACAGGAGGAGACGTGCATAGAATGAGCCAGTTTAATCTAGTGGCTAAGACATCAGCCTAGAAACCAGGAGACCGTGAGTTCTGATACTACATTAGGCATGAAAGCTGGATGGGTGACTTTAGGCAGGTTATTGTCTCTCAGCCCAACCCACCACACAAAGTTGTTTTTGTGGGAAAAATAGAAATGAGTACTAAGTACATTCACTGCCCTGAGTTATTTATAAAAATAATAAAGATGGGATACAAATTAATTAAATAAAAATAAATGTGCATCTTCTTCTAAAAATAATCCAATAAAAGAAACACACAGACAAACCACAAGCAATAAATCTTACTTTGAGATCAGAGGTTTATTTCATGAGCAATTTGGAACATGAAAAGTCATCATAACATAATAACATTTCAGTAAGATAGTACTTACTAACAACCCATTGCAATGAGGTCCAGAGATAGTAGCTAAGTCTAGCGAGGAATAGTTACCATCATTGGCCCTGATGTGAGATTTGCCTCCTTCATTTATACCCTTTTTCTGAAGCCCACTCAGTAGTATGTAATCCTACTGGATGTACCACCTCGTCCCCTCATACTGACCGTCAATTAACACCCACTTGTAGGTGCATGCCAACTCGCTTGCTACCTGCCACTTTCAGTTCCCCTTTTTCTCAATGTCCCAGGCATTTGTGAACCAAAATAGCTCCTATTTTTGATTGTCCAGCAAATATATGCTTTTTGCAGAAGTAGCAGATAGCAAAAATATTGTGCCTGCAAAATCAGCTCAGCAGATTGCAAATATTTCACCATGTTTGCAAAATCAGCTCAACTGGCATTATTATATATACTTAATCTAAGGCCTTCAATTAAGCAGAGGCCTATACTAACTTTAAAGCTTAGTTGCCTTTTTCCCACAATCTGAAGAAGGAGAAGGAGGAGTTTCGACAAGAGCACCGCAGCTTTCCAGAGAAGGAAGCCCAAAATAACAGACTTCCCCACCTTGAACTGGACAGGGAAGGGAGGAAGAAGTTCTGGGTAGCCACACCCTAGAATCTCTCAGTTATATTCTATCAAGTTAAAAATGTATAGCTTTAGTCTGAGATTCTGTTAGGTAAAACCCAATAAATAATTGAACTCAATGGTGTTATTTTTGGCTCTGGACCTAACACCACTACTTACAAACTAGAGAAAAGGAGCTGAATTAAAGAAGGCATTTTTTTTTCCTTCAAAGGGAATGGATAGTCCAGAGAAAAAAGAAGTATAGAGATATAACAAAGCAAAGCTCACTTGGAAAAATGCAAATCTTCATCATGCTGGCCATGAAAAGAAAAACAGCATTAAAAAAAAGACAAGAATTAAGATGGAAAGCAGAACAGAATTTCTAAAAAGAAATCATTCCTTTATAATAGTAATACTACAGAATGTAGTATCGTAATAGTAAAAAGGAATTATTATAGTACTAATGGAAAAGTTGTTCTATAAAGAAAATATTGTAATAGTAATAGAATAATAACATAAAACAATATAATAATTGTTATAGAAATAGGGATTGATAGAATTATTTAGAAATAAGCAACAGAATAGAATATAGGATAGAGACAATAGAAAACACTCATACATTTATAAAGTTCACATTTCACTTTTATATATTATTTTCAAAATAAAACATCTTCTCAACCCTTATAGAAAAATATAAAAACTGCTTGTCCAGATTCCAGTGTTTCTTTGATTCTTTAGAATTTGAGTCAATTTGATAAGGTACAGTTTTAAACAAGTAGTGTCTTTCTTGATTGGGAACAGTCAAGCTGGGTGTTTCACCAAAACTATTCTGTTTTCTGTTTCAAATGATTCCAATTCCTATTGAGAATAAGGTACTTAAAAAACTGGCATAAACAAATAATGGACTATATATAGTATAACAAAAGGTTAAATATTAAATTCAAGAACTGGCAAGAATTCAAAAGAACAAGGTGGCCAGAATTTCAGATGAGACTATTATGGCAGTTGCCTATCAATGGATTTCAGAGTGGATTATACTGTTGAATCTATTGTCTTAATGGAGAGGACAAATCTTCTGTAGGGTCTCTTTATATACAGATAAATATTTTTCAAGAGACTGCTTATTATTAAACACTTTATTGAATGTTTTGGATAATTGTAAGAAAAAGAATAAGTCTAGACTTGTCCGCTCTTGCTTTCTTACCAATGCCAACTTTTATGAACAATACATATGATTACCCCAAAACAGAAAGATCAGAGAACAAGTGGGGAGGTTGAGTCTGTCATCAATCCAGCAGCTGTTTCCAGCATCGATCTCCCCTATTTGGACCCAGGCCAAATGGGAAATGTTGGACATGGCAGTTCATCAGGTAGCCTGTGTCTATGCCATTAAGGGCTTTAAAGGTCATATAAAATATCAGCTGTACTATCTGATCTTAAAGGTACAAAAGTACAACAATGATGCAGTAGCAAACCCAACTCTGTCTTAATTGTTAAGATATAAAAGCAAATCTTCCTAAATTCTGATGTCTTTTGCCATACATTTTTATGCAAGAATTTATGTTGAAATACTGGACTATATATGTCTTAGTACTATATGGTAACCAATGTATTCACTGGGGCTCAAAGAGAGCACCTGGGTACATAGAGGGCAGGGCTGTCAAACTTGTGTCATCACACTAGCATCACGTAATGTATTGCAATTTTTTCCCCTTTACTAAACCAGGTGTGGGTGTGGCCAGTGCATGACGCATCTGGCCCATGGGCTGCAAGTTTGACAACTCTAATATAGGGCTTCAAGGAATTCTTGCTGGATATACTTCTATTCAAACTGATGAACTTAGAAGTACATAACAATTACGGTACTTCACATTAGCTTTGGCTAATTCTTGTTCTTGTTGAAATAATCCTCTTCCATTTTCCCATTATTTTGTCTTTTTCTTTATACTTTGGAAAATTGATTCTCCACATAGCAAGCTTTTTCCAGCTTGTCAGTCCTCCGAATCACATCCAGCATTACTTTAATGTTTATGAGAGCTTATGAAGTTAATGCATTTGTGCGTTTCCTATTTTATTTTTATTTCTAGTGACAAAAAAGTGATTGCCTAACCAGTTGATACTCCTTCTCGCATCTTGATGTGAGCCATGTGATAAAAACAGCTGTTTCTCTCAATTATATGCTGATTGCTAATTAGCATCTACCTGTCACTACCAGTCAGTATTCTCCAAAATCATCCATTAGCTATTTGCTTCACCTGGTTTCCATGAGAACTGTCTCCGGATATCTTTATTCAGTCAAAGCTGCCATCAGTTGGGTTGTCATTAGTGATGGAATTAGATCTATTATTCATATAACCTTCATTGAGGGATTCTAAAGTTCTCTCATATTCTGACTGCTGAAATGCCTCTCTTTTGACTTATATAACAACCTCACTGTTTCAAACAACCTCAGAGACCTTCTGTAGGTATCTTCCTTCATACAGTAGCTTCCCACACTCTTTATTTTAACCCTGCCATCACTTTGCCTCTGAAAAAGCACCAGATCACCTTTAAAATTATTTTGGAATACCCCACTAATGAAACTAAGTGGAAGTTTAATTTGGGAGAAACAAAAATAATGGAGAATTCACATGATATACACCATTTGAAAATGTAGTAATGGGAATATAATATATAAAACATTATCTTCACATATTTAACAGGAGTACCTTAATCAATATCCTTCTTGTGTATTATGCTATTATTTCCCTCGCTTCTCTCATCATCATCATTGTGAATATGGTTGTATAATTTTCAAAAGTCAGCAAAAATGTAAATAAGACACAAAGGTGACTGGAAAACCTCTGGCCAAATTGATAAAATTAACCAATATCTAGCAGTCCAAAATATTTCTAGTGATCATTATGCTACAGTTTTGAGTAATTAGTCAAACTAGAAACTATGATGATGTTTTTGAAGTATTTGAATGTTCAATTTATTTATAATGCCTGTCAGTCTTAAATATTATCTTCATTTCTCTCAGTTACCATTGCCAGATTTATTTCTGAATCATTTCACCTACTGCTTGGTTGACCTTAAGTGATACCTCTTTTAGGATACACGATAATCAGTAAAGTATCCAGAAGTCAAGAAATATGCTACAGACTAGCACTTCTTGGAAAGGATATTCAGATGCATGAATGCATCACTGAGGAAGATAAAAGGCCAACTTGTAGACATCATGGTAAGAATCTGTGACAGCTAAAAGTTGACATTGACTTGATGGCTCTAAATCAGATACCATTTTGCCATGGTTGAGATCTCATCTAGAATATAACTATTTTCTATAAAATTTGAAGACAACTAGAAAGAATGTATGTCCCAAAAGCCAGAGAATTTCTAGAACCTAGCACTCTGACAGATCAGCCATCAATAGACACATAGACATTAACATCTATACTCTATGCAAAAGAGATAATCAACCAGCCCAAAAGAGAAAAAAAACTTCAGCACCTTTCCCCCAGTAATCAGCACTCAGACCAGCATATATTAACTCCAAGGTTAACTTCAGACCAACAATCAAATAAGCAATACCCCAATCAAGAAAATGCTAAAGAGCCTTCAGTAAGCAGCCCAACCAAAACACAAGACCGTACCCACCCACCCAGACCAGGAAGACACCAGAATATAAACTGACAGCAAACAGAACTCCTTACTAGCACTGATTATGTTATCTAGTTAGGGTAATGAAACATCTGCAAGAAAACAAGCAAGCTCAGAAAACACCAAGGAACCCTCAAGAATATATGTCCATGGAGTTTCTCAGTCATCCAAGTCATGGTTGTACCAAAGGTGCTTTTTCAAGAGGCAACTGGACTTTCTTCTTTGAAGACTTTTCGCTTCTCATCCAAGAAGTTTCTTCAGGTCTAAAGAACCTTTTTGGATAAGAAACAAAATGTCTCCAAAGAAAAAACAAGAAAGTCCAGTTGCTTCTTGAAAAAGCACCTTTAGAAAGAATCTATAAAGTAAAACAATGTACTTTAGCTATATCCATTGAGATGTATCGGCCGAATTCCATAACTATATGTAGGCTTTGTTGAGGTAATTGCCCATTAGGAGAATGAGTGCATACAGGGAGACGTATTTGAGAGTAGTGTTTAAATAATACATGTACACCACACAGATACACTGTACACTAAATGTAGGATTTTACTTTCAATAAAGGTTTAAGCAAAGTTCAAAATAGGCAGTCCAAAATCATTCACAGGTTAAATCAGTCAGTTTTCATCCAGGGATAATCCAAATATCAAATTCCAGTATCAAAAACAGTTCAGTATCAGACCTACATTAAATCCAGAAATATCAGTCAATTAGGAAAAATAATTATTTGGAACAATCCAAATATCAAATTCCACTGTCAAAAACAGTTCAGTATCAGACTTACATTAAATCCAGAAATATCAGTCAATTAGGAAAAATGGAGCAACCGCAATACTTTCCAACAGAAGGAAACAGAGATACACTCACACTCTCTTCTGAGACTCAGACGAAGACAAACCAGGTTTCTGGCTCCATCTTATGGCCATTTGAGAAGCCACACCCAACTGTATGCTCTTGCATTCCCTTAAAGAGACAGTATTAAAATGTCTATCCTTGTTTATATATTTCTCACCCAAATACCTGTTAGGTGACTCATATTCCTAACAGCCTCAGCAAGCTCTAAGGCAGGGGTGTCAAACTCACGGCCTACAGACCAGATGCATCACATGCTGGCCACCCCCATTTTAGCAAAGGGGAAAAAAAATGTGATTTATCATGTGACAACAATGTGATGACGCACTTTTGATACCCCTGCTCTTAGGACAGCACAGAAACTCTCCAAGAATAGCTAATTAGTTTTAATTGTTAACCTTACATCATCATCATAACAACAACAGGGACTTTGGAGGTATTCTTCTTCCCCCCCCTTCCCACTACTGTCATCTTTCTGATGGTCCACAATAGCATTGAAATCCCCCAAGATGCAAATATTCCTTTTATCTAATTCCACTTATTTCCCATGTAATTGTTCAAAAAATTCCTTTTGGTTATCATTAGCAGCATAAATTACCACTAGTAGAATTGGAATTGATTTAATCCAAATTTGTAACACCAGAATTCTTCCATTGGGGTTCTATCCAAATTGACTCTGCTTTCATATCGTATTTCACATATACGGCTATCCCTTTTTTCCCTAAAATCTGCTGGCGACGTATCAAATCCCTAGCTTGAGGACTTTGGAGGTCTCCAGTTCAGAGGTTGCCAACCAGTGGCCATGGCCCACTGGTGGGCTGTGAGGAATTTTTGGGTGGGCCGCAGAAAACTTCCCCACCAGAGCACCCCCACAAAGCAATTAATCCAGTTTGGCAGAAACACAAGGCTGTGCCACTCACGGCTGTGTGGGAACCCTCCTTCCCACTCACTCCTTACCTGGTAAACTTGCCTGCTAAATTGCTAATGTTTCCTTTTTCCAACCATCATCTGTTCTGCTATGCTGGGAGATTAAATTAGCTAGGAAGCAGGAAATGGTTGGATTTCTTGCTTTCTCGCTAGTCTCTTATTTAGATCTTCGGCTCAACACAGCTGAACCCCTTAGGACTGAAGGTTTGCTTGCAAGCAAATACAGTGCAGATTTGCACTCACAGCAAGCAAATTTGAGAGACTGAGCTAGTTGATGGAGATAGATATGATCACTGCATTGATCTTTGAGCAACTCAATCTGCCTGCTTTTGCCTGATTTTGGGTAAAAGTTGTCTTTTTTATAAAAAAATTCAATATTTACATTCATGGTAGTTGTAGAGTTAATTTTGTGAGTTTGTTCACAAGCAAATTTTATGAGTTTGCTTGCAAGCCAAATTTTATGTGACAGACTGGGCTAGCCAATGGCAGAATAGACCGATCTCTGAATGAACTGTGATTCTGTGAGCAACTCAATCTGCCCTGCCTGTTTTGGCCTGATTTTGGTAAAAGTTTGCTCTTTTAAATAAAAAATTCAATATCAATATTTATATAAATATTTATAATATTTACATACAAGCCATGCCCAGCCAGTCACATGACCACCAAGCCACACCAACAAATTAGGCCATGCCCACAGAACCGGTTTGTGGTCCCTGGGATCTAAAATTATGAGTTTGGTGGTCCCTGAGGTCCAAAAGGTTGGCGACCCCTGGTCTAGTCCAACCTCCTACCTTGGCAGGAAACCCTATGCTACTTCAGATAAATCATTCTCCAATCTCTTCTTTAAAACTTCCAGTACTGGAGCACCCACAAAAGGAGGCAGGTTGTTCCACTGGTTACTTGTTCTAACTGTTAGGAAATTTCTCCTTAGTTCTAGATAATATGATTGGACAGGAGAAAATAATTAAATAAGGACAAGGGGAAATGATTGAATTAATGCTATTTAAATTAAATGGAAATGAAATCCAATTTACTATTTGCCTTGTCCTTGTGTAATGGGCCCTAGGAAGGGAGGACTGCATATGAGCATTATCTACTATGGATTCTCTGCAAAAAGAGGTCTGCGGGCAATTACCCTGCTCTACTTCCCATTACACCTCAGCTATTTCTGTGGCCTTGGTACACTATTCACAGGACAGCTGCAGATGTAGTCCATTAAGGCAATGCCCCAGTAGCCTTAAAACAAAGACCCAGTCATGTCTTCTGTTCCTCAACTGAAAAAAAATATTTTGATCATTACAAATGGTGTGGGTTTTAACTCACTTCAGCTGAGATTACTGTGTCATTTTCAAATCACATTGCAGATGCATTTTCTAGCAAATTTAATGTTGGGGCAGTCTCTAATCTTGCATTTTCCTACAGACATCAGATAAAATACGGATCTTTCCAAAACAGCTCAACATTGCATTACTAAAACATATTAAAGTGTATCAAGGATTGAAAGTAAGATGGTATATGAATACTGTTATTGATATTAGACAATAAATTGTTTTCAAAATTATATTTTTCACAGTTCAAATTGGAATCATATAGAATTTTTTTAAGGAACACATATTAGAAAATATTTTCTAATACCTCCAATAAGATTGAATAATCTGTTAATACTACACTGAGATTTATAATCATTTAAAGTTAAATTGGTGGATGACAGGGTTTGGAGGTGTATGTCCAAATGAAACCCAGCATATTCCTTGGTGCATAGAAAATATCTGAACTCTTAAAGTTTGGAATATAACTATTTCTAACGACTGGATTGTTGTGATCAGTTAATTGTTGAATGTTTTAACAGTATTAGATATACGTAAACCCTCATGGGTTAGTTACAAAATGTAATACATAATGTATTACAAAATGTAGTACATAAGTAATATTAAACTGAGATGGTATCTGGAGTCCAAAGCCATTACTCCAAATGTTGTATCAAAACAAAGTTTAAAAACAATGGGCCTTCTTCTGAATTCAGAGCTTTATTCTAAATAGATATTCATAACTTTTCTATAATATTCTTTCCTCCTCCAAACATTTTAGAATGTAACTTCTGGAAAGACATGGATTAAATGTTAGGACACCCTTCCCCCCAGCACAAGTGAGGGAGAACCTGCTGAGCACCTCATTAAAAATCATAAAATACAATCATGTTTATGAAGCTACCGTCAGGCCCAGTTAATCAAAAAGAGTTAGAAACTTCCATTTTTATTCATTTGCTCATGTGTGCTATTAAACTAGTTTTCACTTTGATCTGTGAAATACTCAAGCAGTACTGACAAACCAAGCATGGTTTAATCAGATCTGACTCTACTGATCTGGCAAATAACTCATGAAGTTGATGACTCTTGGAAATACACTGAACAATTGTAAATTCCATGAAAATGATATCTGACAACTGTTTTAGCTTTCTGTATTTGGAATGATTCCATTGCCAAGTAGTCTGCTGGATGGGATAAGGCAATGGGCTAGAATTACAGAAATTATGCTGTTTTTATACCTAGCTAGTTCTGACTGATCCCGTTAGTTTCTAGGTATGGAATTGGAGATTTGTTTTTAATTTCAAATAGCAAAATCTCTCTGGTCGTCCCTGATACCTTCATCCCAGCAATGGAACCAAGCCAAGCAATTGGGATCTATCAAGTCCCTAATTTGTAAGAGAACTTCCATTTTGTCTGTAATCTACTACTGACTATCAGGAGAAGAGGAAATTCCATGTGTGGAAATGTCATGTGATAAGAGAATAGGGAAATGTTACATTTGTTAAGAGTGAGAGAAATAGAAGTAGATGGCAGTCGATAAGGCTATAGGTATTGAGTTCATTTGCAGTATGTCAAAAGGCAGAAAATGTTTTGGGATTTTCCACTGAAAACCTTGCACTTCAATAAACACTTACACACACACAAAAAGAAAACGGAACCTTTTTGGCCAAGATTCTACCCATGTGGCAATAGTATTTGTGAAGATTAGAATCAGGGGTGAATCTACTTATGAGGATCTAATATCTGACATTCCATGTAGAAGTAGAAGTTCTGCTAATGTT
Organism: Laticauda laticaudata; assembly: GCA_004320025.1. Classification (NCBI taxonomy): domain Eukaryota; kingdom Metazoa; phylum Chordata; class Lepidosauria; order Squamata; family Elapidae; genus Laticauda; species Laticauda laticaudata. Next base: position 30,535 of record BHFT01005604.1, on the reverse strand, counting down.
CGATGACTCTACTTATATGATTAAGAGTTGTGGTGGTGCAGTGGTTAGAATGCAGTATTGAGGCTAACTCTGCCCACAACCAGAAGTTCGATCTTGACCGGCTCAAGATTGACTCAGCCTTCCGAGGTTGGTAAAATGAGGACCCAGATTGTTGGGGGCAATATGCTGATTCTGTAAACTGCTTAGAGAGGGCTGTAAAGCACTGTGAAGCAGTATATAAGTCTAAGTGCTATTACTACAAAGAAAACAAAACCTATAAAATTTAATTTAGATCATTGTACATACTGTGGAAATGTCATGTGATAAGAGAATAGGGAAATATCACATTTGTTAAGAGTGAGAGAAGTAGAAGTGGATGGCAATCGATAAGGCTATGGGTATCCAGCAAAGAGGACAAAGACAAAAATGTAATGTCATGATGCAAACATCTCTTATGCAGTTCTTTGCCACATTGTGACACGGGTACAAAAGGACAGAGATTACATCACAATATCTTTCCTCATTTTGGGATCATTCTGACTAGCTGCATTCTGCTATCGTTGGGGCAAGAGGTGGGAGTTAGGGGATGATTATTTATTTATTTTTTTCAGACTTGTTCTATTGTACTTTATTAATTTATTTGATTATTTTTGTTAGTTTTTATTGTTTTTTATTTTTATTTTTTGTTTTAAATATGGTTTTACATTGTGTAAGCCATGGGCAAATAGTATATCTATTAAATAAATAAACAAACAGACAGACAAACTTCTGGATAAGGGAGAAAGGCTCACAAAAATCAATGGGTATTCCCTTTAAAAAGGAGGGGGTTGGCCAGGGTGGACACGGCCAGCTCAACTTCACTCATGTCAGAGGCGCCTGTGCTGGCCCAAGTGCTCTGCCAGCAAAAACAAAGTTCGGGACAGCTGTATGCAGCCCTCCCAAGCTCTTTTTTTTGCTGGCAGAGGGTTGCAGGAGGCAAGTGCTCTGCCAGCAAAAACGAAGCTCGAGATGGCTGTATGCGGCCCTCCCAAGCTCCATTTTTGCTGGCAGAGGCATCGCAGGCCGGTCCTTCCATCCTTCCGGCTGTTTCCAGGATGGCCCCATGGGCCACATCTAAGCACCCCCATAGGCCAGATCTCACCCACAGGCCTTGAGTTGAATGCCACTATCTTAAAAGAACTAAGGATTATCACCAGAGATCAGATGGCTGATATTTGTTCATACAATCAACAGAGTTCCAATCCAACATAATGGTACCTAATAACAGGGTCTATCATAGTTCTATTGTATCCAGATGGTATGAAAGTTCCACATCACACACACACACATCTTTTTTGTGTGTGCACAAAATGGAATCTGTAACAGCAGAATAACTTTTTCCAATCTGGTGCCAACAAGATATAGTAAGACTGGCACTTCCAGAATTCCCAGTCTTGCTGGAAACCCTGGAAATTGCAGTCTCAGTATAACTGGAGGGCAGAAAATTGGAGAAGTTTGGTTTTGAAGAGTTTTTCTTTTTTTTCTTATTCTACCTGAAAATCAAGCAGCATTGGGGGAAAAACCCCCACTGCTTATCTATTCTGTGTATGTTTTTTAAAAATAATAGAAACAATTCAAGGCTTCTAAATGAATAACACAGTGAATTTTATACTGCTATCTTAAGAATGATCTTGCTGCTAGTTCAATGCAATAATAAAACCTAACAAAATGAAATGAAAATCTTTTTTAAACAAAAGTAGAGATTTTTGTTTTTGTTTCTACATTTGCTGAAAATCAGGCGTGAAAATTCATTATGTATGATAAGGTGAAATGCCAACTGATTAATGATGAGTTGCTAAAATCGATTTTAATTAAAGTGGTTTGCAGTTTTAATGCAAATAAATACATTTCATGAAGCTTTTTCCTCTTTGCCAGTAGCATTCCTTTCTTTAGCACAATCTGAAGCCTGCTAAACCAGAAGTAATTTTCACTGAGCTAGCTGCAGCTTGCTCCTTCGTAAATGAGTTTATTACAGTGTAAGTGAAGAACCATTTTTATTTTTAAGTGATGCCATTTAGTTCTGATTTACATTAATTGAAAAGATTTCTATAAGCAGAGAATGGGTTCACATATTACCATATATGTTTAACCACAGTTTATTGAACAAATCAAAATAATACTAAGCACAGAATGAGAACTGGCCCATAGTCTTTACCATCCCAGGGCTGAATGTATATTTGAGTTCTTTTGCAGTGTGGAATTTCATCTATTCATATCCATTCCTGGGTCTAAAAAATTTCTCCTTTGCCTTCAAGGGAGCCAGTTTGATGTAGTGTTTAAGGCAGAGGTCTCCAACATTGGCAACTTTAAGCCTGGTGGACTTCAACTCCCGAATTCCCCAGCCAGCTTTGTTGCAGTCTGCCAGGCTTAAAGTTGCCAAGGTTGGAGACCCCTGGTTTAAGGCACCATGGTAGAAATTGGAAGACGGTGAGTTTTAGTCCCACCTGAGGCCTGAAGCCAGCCAGATGAGCTTGGACCAGTCACTCTCTCTTTAGCCACAGGAAGCAAGCAATTGCAATCCACTTCTGAAACACCTTTCCAAGAAAACTCCAGAAGCTAGTCCATGCAGTTACCAGGAGTTGATAAAAACTGACTCAAAGGGGGGGGGGGGGNGGGGGGGGGGGGGGGCGAAGGGGAGAAAAAAGTTTCAACTCACACTCAATTTGCTTTCTCTTTAATTAAAATGTCTACTTCCACAGTGTTAATTGGGGATCTGCAGGCCATTGTTTAGTATGATTAAAACTCGATTGCAGGAAATACGACTTCAGCAACAGAGTAGTCAATGCCTGGAATACTCTACCTGTGGTTTCTTCCACTAACCCCAAACACTTTAACCTCAGACTGCCTATTGTTAACCTCACCCCATTCCTAAGAGGTTTTGACTTGTGCAGTATACAGGTCTTCAATGGAAGGCAGGTGGGTAGTAATTGTTTTTTCTGCAGTCCTAATTACTCTCTGAAGTCTGTGTCTGTCCTGTTGGGTTGCAGAACCAAACCAGACAGTTATATAGGTGCAGGTGCAGGTGATAGACTCAGTCATCTATAGAACTGGATCAGCAGCTCCTTGGGCAGTTTGAGGTTTCTGAGTTGGCGCACCAATGTGCCTACCGTCCCTATCTTAATGTTCTCTTTTATTCGTATCTATTTCATATATTAATAATCATGTTTATACTTATATATTTTATCAAATGCATGCTTGTCAAAATAAATAAATAAATAAATAATATAAGTAAATAAAATAAAATATTAACATATTAGTGATCTTCTTTCTTAAAAGTTAAATATATGAATAGATAAGTATAATAAGAAAGCTATTTCAAAATGATTTTTTTAAAAAAAGATTACTTTTCCTCATTCATGTAGTATTAAATATTGTCCTCAAAATGGCACCTCCTATCTTTCCTAAATTATTTCCTTTGAAAGAGGACTATTTTTCAATTTATACCAAAGCTGTAAAAACATGTTTATTTCCCTTTCATCTGTTCCTTCTCTAAACAATCCTTTTGTTAAAAAAATTATTTATCATTTAATGAATGTGAAAATGATTTTAATAACCACTGATTAGGCTGATTTTCTTGCACCATTTTATTATTATCATTTCATTATAAATCCAGCAAAGACTGTTGTCAAGTACAGAACTGGATCTGGAATGGCTTCAGTGAGGAGAAAAAAATGAAGAAAATATAAATTTAACATTATTCCAAGATTTTTTTTATTACCCATGCAATCACATGTGAAATGTCCATCTTAATTATTTAGATATCTTACCTACCCTACTCAGAAAACCAAAACTTTCATTTTCTGTTGGTTGTCTGGCTTTTTGCAGTATATATTTCATAGTCTTAGGTGTATTTGGCATATTCATTCATGGGAATATGAACATCTTATGAAGCAGTTGGGGTTTTTTTTGTTCAAGGAGTAACCTGATTATGCAATACAACCCAGGTGTCATGTATTATGCAATACAACAAAGTTGTCGTGGAAGTAGGGGAGTCAAGTAAAAAAAAAAAGCACTCTGATCAAAATGTCTCAAATTGCTGCCATTGTGAATTGTGTCTCTACAAACTATTATTTAATTTGGATATGATTATCTGTTACTTTTTTTGTTTTAATTGTACTACAATTTGGGCAGATCTTTCAGTTGCTCAGCATTAAGCCTGACTGGAACAATAAATAAATCTGATTAACCAAATGAAGAATAAATAAAGAGCAAAATCACTATATGGTGTAACACAGTAGAGATATAGGCAATTTCATTATATGGTTTATAAGAGTTGGTCCCACTAGCACTATACTATTTATGTAGATTAACAAAAACTCTTCAGACTGTCTGAAATAACAGAAGGCATCAAGGTTTGAAATTGAGATCTCTTATGTATAAAACACGTGTTTAGCCAAAGTTATGGTCCATAAGCTAATTTTTTTTATCCTTCCTTCTTACTCACTACCCTATTACTTCTTTGTTATTTTCACCCATTACTGTAAATACTCTGCCAACTGAAGTGACATTGTCAAACTTCAAAAGTGCTATAACTGCATAATAAAGAAGAGAAAATTTATCACAGTTGGGGCTGAATTCAGTTCCTCATCAAACCCAGCTGAGCAGATTTACAGATTAACAGAGTTGGAAAGAATCTTGTAGGCCATCTAGTCCAACAGCAACCCCCACCCCCCTCCCAAGCAGGCCCTACACCATTTCTGACAGATGGCTGTCCTGTCTCTTCTTGAAAGCCTCCAGTGATGGAGCTCCCACAACCTCTGAAGGCAAGCTGTTCCATTGGTTGATTATTCTCACTGTTAGAAAATTTCTCTTTATTTCTAGGTTGAATCTCTCCTTGATCCATTATGCCTTGTCTAGCCTTCAGGTACTTTGGAAAATACCTCGACCCCTTCCTTTCTGTGCCAGTCCCTCAAATATTGAAATACTCCTGTCATGTCTCCCCTGATTCTTTTCTTCACTAGACTAGCCATGCCAAGTTCCTGCAACCGTTCATCATATGTTTTAGTCTCCAGTCACCTAATCATACTGGTTCCTTTTCTCTGCACATTTTTCAACCAGTCTATATGTGTACTTTTGGTTTTCAGGTCTAATTGTAAGACTTTACTTTTCTCTACACTTAATTTCATTTTGTTAGATAGGGCCCGGTGTTCAAGTCTGTCGAGATCCATCTGGATCTTGAGCCTATCTTTTAGGGTGTTAGCTATTCCTGCCAGCTTTGTATCATCTGCAAAATTGGTAAGTTCCAGCGGTGGCATTCTACCTGTTCAGCCTGTTTCAGGTGAATTGGTAATAAAAAAATATCTACCAGTTCAGCCGAACTGGTATTTCTTTTCTTTTTTCCTCCTGACGATCAGCTCTTCTGATGATCAGCTGTGCTGGGATCCCACTCGCTGTCTTACTGCTTAGTCGAGGAGGCTTCCCTGAGGCCCAGGAGGAAAAAAAAAATGGAGCATGGTTGTGTGTGCTGTGCGGCCCCCTCGTGCAAAAATGGCCTTCCAGAAGGCTTCCTGGATGCCCAGGAGGCAAAAAACTACAACAACAAGAATGGAGTGCTGGGGGGGGGGGGTTTGCTGAAAAAAACAAACAAAAAGCCACACCCACCCAGTCACACGGCCACTCCCACCTTGTCACTCCCACCTAGCCATGCCTACAGAACCAGTAGTAAAAATATTTACATTCCAACCCTGGTAAGTTCCCCTTCTATTCCCTCATCTAAGTAATTTATGAAGATATTGAAGAGTACTGGGCCTAAGATGGAACCTTGTGGTACTTCACTGATTACTTCCCTCCATGTAGATGTAGACCCATTAAGGACTACTCTTTAGAATAGTTTTTCAGCCAGAAGAGCAGATACAATGCTTGTGGATATGCCTAGTGAAGTGCTTTGGTCACCGCCTACATGAATTACAGCTACATAGCTGACCACTCAGAAGCTGCAGTTGGTCCAGAATATGGTGATGCACGCGGTTAAAGATGCACTTCTGTATGTCCATCCTACATCTCTAATCTGTAAGTTGCATTGGCTCCCAGTAGGTTTCTAGGTTCAATTAAAGGGGCGAGTTACCACCTATAGAATGCTTCATGATATAGGGCTTGGTTACGCATGAGCATTTTTCTTCAGTCTTTTTGGCCAACCCCAGTAGATCCAAGAAGGTGGGGATACTCTAGACCCATATATTAAACAGTACCAATTTGTGGAACCCAGGAAACAGGCCTTTTCTGCCATATTGCCTCCCTTTTGGAACATCATAACACAGTGTTGGCCTCAAATGTGCTAACATTTCAAATACTAGAAGACCTGGACATTCTCTTGGGGATGAGACCTTATAGGATGGATGAAACCCATATGTTTGCTCTGACTGGGATTGTGTGGGCTGAGTTAGATTGAGTGTCATTGAGAGGGAGAGGGGAAAGTACATTCAGACTTGCAAGAATCCATTTCTATAGTTTTACAAAGTATTAAACTACATGACATTGATTATCTGATCTGCTTTACTTGAAGAGCTGACATTATATACAGGGTTTTTCAGGAGGGTCTCTTGATTAAGACTCCATGGGCCAGCCTAGTGGGCTGTATTAGGTCCATGATTACCATTCTCAGTCATGGAAGGTAAGACCTGACCCAATAAACATTATTTTAATACAGTAATAGCAGTAGAAATAGCACTAAGACTTATATACTGCTTTACAATGCTTAACAGCCCTCTCGAAACAATTTACAGAGTCAGCCAAAAACTCCCAACAATTTGGGTCCTCATTTTATCCACCTTGGAAGGATGGAAGGATGAGTCGACCTTGAGTCTGGTGGGATTTGAATTGCCACATTGCAGGCAGCCAACAGTCAGGAGAAGTAGCCTGTAGTATTTCATTCTATGATTTAAAGTTATTGTCTTCTGTAATGTATACAATCAGAAATGAGAACTGTCCCAACCTTGTGACTTATAGCAGAGGATATCAGCAATAAAGGTCAAAAAGATCAAGATGGTGGCCATGGCTTGTGATCAAAACCTTTGTTCTTTAGACTTCTCTGCACCAACTGAAAGCCACAATAGGATTGGCCAACTAGTACTAGAATATCATTCCTGGCAAACTACAGTTGGCTCCCAAAGTAGAAAGAATGAATTAGTAACAGGGCAAATAAAGTGGTACCAAAGGAGCAGCAGAGATGGGGAGACAATGGTAGCAAAAAGTTTTCTTGTGCAGTTAACTTTCAGTTATTAATACAACTGAATATTCCAATAAATAATTTTAGGGAAATGCTTCCTTTATAATCAGGAATCAAGATAGAAGGATAATCCAAACAGGTCTGTCCTCCCTATTTATAGAAATTAAATGTGTATAAATTATTCAATATTGTTAAGCACTGTTTAGAGCAAGGATATCCAATCTTGGCAACTTTACAACTTGTAGACTTCAACTCCCAGAATTCCCAGCCAGCATGGCTAGCTGGAGAATTCTGGGAGTTGAAGTAAACAAATCGTACAGTTGCCACAGTTAGACATTCCTGGTTTGGAGTCACTGATTGAAGAGGCTTGTTCAAATACCCAATTTACTGTGGAGCTCTTTGGATGTGTTACTGTTTTTGTCAGCCAAACTTAACCTGCTTTGAGGATAAAATGAAGAAAAATCCCATGTGAACTGTCTTGGACTCCCAGGATTAAGTTTAACTATAAAGGTAATAATAAGTTTAATGAATCTATCATGTTAAAGCAGAGATTCAATTAGGAAAAATGGCAGAATTGCTACAAGGCTTGATTGCTGTTTTCTTTTACCAAGTGAAGCTACTGCAGAATCCTGCTTTTCTGCAGAATTGTTGATAGCAAAGCATGTATATTTTAAGTGTGCTGGGTCAATGACAGGTGAAGGCTGAACAGGTTTTAATGCAATCCATTTGACAGGAGCCCTTGGTAAATCAATGTATTCCTTCTCTTCTCCCAGTGTTTTGCCTAATGTGCATTTTCAATCCAATTCTCATGCATACGCTCTAATTGCTGACTTCAGTGAATGCTATTTAATTGGCTACACAGCTGCTTCACATTACACCCTGTAAAGTATAAAACACTTTTTATACAGAAATCAGCTTGCTTTGTAATTTTTCATAGTCAGACAGTATGTAGAGTTTGTTATATTATTATTTTTAATGAGTGCCAACACATTCACTGCACTCAAGTTAATTTATTTTCTAAACCCTGTGAATGGGGAGGAAACTATGGCTGGTGCACAACACGGTTGTCTATGCAATGAAGCCACCTCAAGCTGGGTGACTGCTTGGCAATGTGTTAGGGCCAGGAATCAATCAACGTTTTCCAGCAACCGAATCTCATACAATCAATGCTTGGAGGACAGACTAGCCATAACCTGCACTCATTCCCTGAGAGTGTGCATTATTCAGGCAAAAAAATAAAACACTGAACTAAATGAAGCCCATTTGGCTTACCTTTCCTTATGAAACTAATGATATGAGTAATTAATATGAACGAGTTCAGACTGATTTCTGATTACTCTCACTCTTAACTTTTATCTGGGGCATTCCAGTTTGTCCTTCTAATTTATAAGACCCATGGTGATGCAGTGGTTAGAATGCAGTTAGTTGCAGGCTGACTCTGCTCACTGCCAGGAGTTCAATCCTGACAGTTCAAGGTTGACTCAAAATGAGGACCCAGATTATTGAGGGCAATATGCTGACTTTATAGACCACTTAGAGAGTGCTGTAAAGCACTATGAAGTGGCATACAAGTCTAAGCGCTATTACTATTAACTGCATTTCAGATATGTTGACTTCAATTATTCTGAATGCCAAATCAGGTTATGTTTAGTTTTAGTGGACAAATTAAAATTGCTGGAGATCCTAAGGAACAGCAAGTCAAAAAAAAAATCTAACATTGTTCAACTATACTATTTTAATATATATCACTGTGTCTTCCAGATTGTTTTACTGTCAGTTGTTTTATTAAAAAACAAATAAAAAAAATTTTGGTTCCTTTTTCTGTGAACTGTTTTGGACTCTTCTAGAAAGAACTATATAAAAAGCAAATAGCCACAAAACAATAAGAGATCAGGAGAAAGGTATGAGAAAAAGGGCTGATTAAGGATTCTTTTTAAAACTTAAATCTCACTTTCTGATCTCCAAAACTATGACGGAGGCTCAGAAATCAAAACCACAGAAACCCTGCTTCATTCATTTCCCAAAAGCAAAATGGCAGGTTGGGTCCAAGTGCATCAACAGAGGAGGCTGTTATATCTCCTCCTCAACTCATTCCAGATGGGACTGTAACACATTTTCAGCCAAGTAATCACGATTCCTCCACTGCCACATAATTGGAATCTAAAATGGTGCTGGCTGCAGTCAGCTCTTCGCTAGCACTGTGGTTATTGCAGATGGCTGCAATAATAACAACGGTAATGAATAGAAAAATAGACTTAAAAATTGCACACAACTTTAGAATTCATGGGGTTGTAAATATGATTCCTACAAACTGTATCTTGGATGTATCTAAGAATTTCTGCATCTCTGAAAATTAAAATAAAATTATTAAAATAAACAAGACGGCATGGTTATTTGTTTCTGTAGCTTTTTGTCTTCATTGTTTAAAACAGAGTAGATTCTCCAGATGTTTGCTAAACCGTAATTCCCAGTAGCCTCCCCATTGCAGTTCGGGGTGAGGGATGCTGGAAGCTGTGATTCAGAATCATCTCAGAAACCATAAATCCCTCAGCACTGATTTAGACGTTAAGACAGAGATGACTTGTGTATATAAACAAGGAGCAAATTCATTAGCCCTGATGGTGCTACCTAGTTAGGTGATGAAATATCTGCAAGCAAACCACCAAGTTCAGAGATCGCCTAGGATTTTATAGATAGCTATAACTCAGGAAACTAAGATATTGTATTCTACTATTCAGGTAAAAGACACTAGAGATAGGAATAGGCTTTTAGGTGCTTTAGTGAAATTTCTAGAAGAACTAGCTCCAGTGAAGTGGGCAGGAATCATAACATACTGCATGCGAAAGCTGGCTAGAAATCACCCTTAGAATTCCTTACAGACAAATCTAAGCTTCCCACATTCATGGTATCAGGAACTCTATTTTGCATAAATGAGAAGAGTAGTACTTTCAGTCTTGGTTCTCTGCCTCTTTGTTCATTTTTTGTAAAATCTGTAGTGTCTTGGAGATGGTCCAATTAGTTTTGATTCTGAAATGAAATGGAGAGAGCCTGGATATTCAACTGGGTCAAATATTTTCTACCTATTTGTTTTGCTAATTTATATTTATACCATTAATGACTCAACTACAATAAAATCTGATTGAAGGATGTAGTGTTAACTGAAGGATGTAGTGAAATTGGCAGTGATCATTGTTAAATCTTTGCAATAAACTTCACTCACTGCAAATATTTGTAGTGAATTTATTTACATAAAATAACATGCCAATGTAATCTCCATATCCACTGTCTTCATTGATACAAACCAGTGAAATCAGAAAAGCTTTTTCCTGGTGATTGGTTGAAATTCACTACTGTGTTAGGAATTTAACAGTTATGAAATAACCTTTAAATTACAACATCATTCCCTGAATTTGTCAGTGCACTGCATATGAGCTAGAATGTTTCTCTCTGTGTGGATATGTGTGCATACACACACACACACACATTCTCTCTCTCTCTCTCTCTCTCTCTCTCTCTCTCTCTCTCTCTCTCTCACNCTCTCTCTCTCACACACACACACACACACACACACACACACATATATATATATACATATACATATATACACACACATACACACAAGTGTGCATTTTTCTGTGCTTGTATTGAAGCCTCCTTACTGAAGATTGGAAAAGCAAAATAATTGGTGAAATCACTGAAATCCTGTTGTCATACTAATGAATTCCCAACAGACAAAAAAAATAATAGATAGAAGAAGCAAATTTCATCCCTCAGAGATCCGGAGGGCTTATGGAGGGTTATACCCATTTTTCTGGTTTAGAGCGAGTTCATTAATTCATACATTGTTGCCAATAACCCATAGTACCAAAGTGAGAAAATATTATTTGCTGCCAATCACAATATTTAACAGTTTCAATAAACACACTTTGTATTTTAGCAAAAGAAGTCTTTAAGAAGTTCCTGCTTGTCACCAGGGAGATGTAACTATGACCACCATCAACTTCAGCTGTTAATACTATATCCTTCAATCAAGTAAAATATAGGGCAACATCTTCTTGGCTACTATACTCCAGAGATGTTGGGACTATAAGCTCTAGAAACAGGTAAATGTGTATCCCCGATATATCTGCAGAGAACCAAGCTGGAGAAGTTTGACGTATAATAATACCATCAAATGCCTATTTATAATCCCAGAGATAGATACCCTTTTGGTGAGCAAGAGTTATACCTAAAAGTTTGGAGGAGGCTAAAAGCTATAGCTGGCAAACAATGATGCAAAGTGGGCAAGGATTTGTGGCATGCAGGCAAGTCAAGGATTTTTAGTGCTTTGGAAAGGATTTGAAGTGTTTTCCAATTAGAGACCATATATTTCACAAAAGGACTTGTGCCATTTGTAGACAAGACTCAAGGGGTAAAAAATGATTTTGAGAGTGACTGTGAGACTGTGCTTCAAGTTATCAAATCCAAGACTACTCCAAGATATTAGAATGCTTTTTCAACTGGCAAGACCAAAAATAGACAACATGGTCTATTCTCATGGTCTAGAATGGATGGTTCTTCAGGATGTGAAGATTCATATCTTCTACTACAACGAAGGTAGTTCCCTTTCTTCTACCTTCTGACCAGAATTTAGCAATACATATAAGTCCCCCGCCCCATCTTCATCCAATTCAACTTATCTGCTGCTCTCAAAAATGGCTGAGATCTCTTTCTCACACAATACCAGATGGCTAGATAAGAATCTGTATTGGAAACTAAACCTGAACAATTGATTGCCCACTGACCACATGAAGATGCAGTATGCCTTTTGTACTTCCGATACTTTGAATTATTGCTCCTTCTTTCAACTTTTTCAGGATTTTAAAAAATTCGGTGTCCTGTGTTTTATCATCTTCCAGTGATTGCTGCCTGTTAATGTAACTGACATTCATGTCCTGAACATCACTTGGTTTATCACTCAAAACCACAGGGGTCATGAGAATCATTTGGAAGACTATTAGTGCCAGAGATGGTATACAACAGGTTCTGACCAGTTCCAGAGAACTGGTAGCAGAAATTTTGAGTAGTTTGGAGAACCGGCAAATACCACCTCTGACTGGCCCCACCCCATCTATTCTCTGCCTCCCAAGTTCCAACTGAAAGGTTGGGTCTTCTTTTGTTACCCTGCACAGGAGAACAGAGCTGGAAAGCAGGTTAGCAGGATGGAGAGGGAATGGAGATTTTGCAGTATCGTTCCCCTGCCATGCCACCAAACCACGCCCACCAAGCCATACCACGATCACCAAGCCATGCCCACAGAACCAGTAGTAAAAAAAAATTGAATCCCACCACTGGTGCCACCAGAGTTTCCCCACATATGCCATCTGAGGTGAATCCTCTATTCCTTGATAGTAAAGCTGCTCTAAATCTTACTTATTTTGAAACTAGGTTTAGGAAAATAAATAGAATTCAATGTGCTTAGAATCCAAATATTAAGTCAAATGTTATAAATGAGTTTTATGACATTGATTTTTCCCCCTTGAGAATGTATAAGGATCAATGCAAACTTTTTGAGAGAAGTCTCAACGGTGCTTTTTCAAAAGGCAACTGGACTTTGTTTTTCCTTGAAGATGTGTCACTTCTCATCTAAGACGCTTCCTCTGAAGAAGCGTCTTGGATGAGAAGTGAAACGTCTTCAAGGAAAAACAAAGTCCAGTTGCCTTTTGAAAAAGCACTTTTGGAACAACCATGACTGGATGTCTGAAATATTCTGAAATTTATTCCTGTTCTTGATATAGAATCCAAAGACTTTCTGAGAGAAAGTTCTGCAGTAAATTATTTTAAAAGAGAATTTTAGAATCTGGTGTGGTGGGCAAATTTCCTTGTTCATTAATTAAGATTACTGCACTTTCACTAAAATAATCGGTACAGTTTCATTTGGAAGATAACAGCAATGGACATTAAAAAAAACAATATTAATGCTGTATTGGCAAATATTCTGAAATCTATTCCACTTCCTGATATACGTAGCAGATACTCCCAGATTCTATCCTTGCAATTGTTCCTCACTGCCCAGTATTGTTGTAATTAAATGTAATTAACAACATGGATTCAAAATATACCATCCTTTGCTTAGAAGTATAAGGATGCCTGATTGCTAGACCTGCCAATGTTTTATAATAACTTTCTTGAGTCTTGTGCTATCCAGGTATATTATACCAGTGGTGGCTAACCTTTTGGGGCTCCTGTGCCAAAAATTGCATGCACGCTCGCAGTCAGGCACCCAGAAGGCAATGTGCATGCCCCTCTGTGCCCTCTACACATATGCATGTGATCCCTCAAGCAAGTGCTGCGCATCTCTGCACATGTATGTGAGATCCCCCTGCATGCGCCACACATCTCTGTGCATGCGTGCACATCTCCCGCACACGTCCCCCATGCATGCACGCCAAATACCCGACAATCAGCAGTGGGGCTCTTCCAGGCGACCTCTCTTGTGTGAGCAGAAGTGGCTCTGCGTGCCACATCTGGCATGCGTGCCATAGGTTTGCCATCACAGGACTAGACAGTACTTTCCATTGATTATGCTAACTTTTATTAAGCAAGTTAAAAAGTGTGATTGGTAATATGTAACTAGAATCCACAGAGGACAGAATGGATGTCAATATTTTTTTTAATAAACTTTATTAATTTTACAATTAAAACAGACAAACCACATGTACATAAATGTGAAAGAGAAAAAAGAAACAAAGAAAGAAAAGTAGAAAGAGAGATCAGAAAACAATTAAAAACAATTGATGTGATGTTGATGTGATGGCTTGTTTCTAATTGGATGTCAATATTTTTTATCAATACATAAATTCTGGAAACCACTTTAACATGTATGAGTATAAAAAGACACAAAGAAAAAACTCAAGTGGATATCATAGAATAGTAGCTCAAGAAATAATTTCACCCATTTTTGTTTCAGAAAGCGTCGGTTGACCTTCCCTCTAACACAAGTTCTACCCCTAAACTATTTTTGCAATGATCTAATAGTTCTAATAATTTGGACATATGAGGAACATCTATTATTTTCACCCTTTGATAGCTGCAAATACTATTAAATGAAGCACTCAAGTCTTTACAGAGCACTGCCACTTTCCCCCCTAAATTCCTGATTAACCAACAAATCTATCATTAGTATTAAACCCATGTTTCTAAGGATCCCAGGGAAGACAGAGTAATCATTATAGAAAGTATCAGTATACAGGCAGATATCTTCACAGAAGCAAGGTATTTGGTTCCCCTACAACTTAAGCCAGAAGGGAGAGGAGGGGAGTCCCCATCTTTAAGAAGGAAGGACACAACCTAAAGAAAAAATCTAGACAGGTCTAATTGCTTAATCTGTCAGCGACTGATAATGATCTAATGGCAGGATTCAGAAAATTAAAAAGACATGCAGTGATTCTTTGAAGTAGAATTCTTTATTGTTTTTATTTATTTTATTTATTAAATTTTAAAACTGCCCATCTCTCTCACAGAGGCACTCTTGCTCTGCATTGATAGACAGAATCTCGACAAACTGAAGCAGACTACTTCCTACATGAAGCAGATAGTCTGGGAACTAATAAGAAGGGGATGTCTTCACCCTCTTTCTCTCACACAAATGATCTGAACTGAGCTGCCTCTTATTTCTCTTGAATGCATCCCCTCCCTCTTGGAAATCCAGACTACATTCCATTACAGCCAGGTTACTATGGAAAAAAGTATGTTGTGGTAAAACGAAATACTTTTTAAGCCCATTGCACACCGAACCAACGGATGCAAAGAGGATGTAAAATGGACAAAAAAGCTTGCCATCAGTTGGAAAATGCGATGTACTCATTGCCTCCGTTTGGCTTCCTCTCTATCCGTCCAGCATCCATTTATGGATGTTTCATGCGCGGAAAATGTATCCAGTTCGTCCGTTATGCATCCGCTCGGCATCCGTTACGCATCTGTTACGCATCCGCTATATCCGCTAGGCATCTGTTCCGCATCCGCGCAACTCGCATCCGCCAGGACGCAGGGAGGAAGCGGAACAGACGCGGAACGGATGCAGCATGGAAACAAAGCATTTAAAACGGAAAAAACGTTCGCAAAGGGGACCTATCTCGGATATTAGGGATGTCTACAGGATGCCTAGAGAATCCCTAGAGGATGCCTAGCGGAAAACCTATATTTCCTATAAAAAGGGGGAGCAACTCATCTGCATCTCACTTTCAGCCCAGCAGCCCAGCTGTGCAGACCTCTGCAGCCTTCATCTGACTCTTCCTCTTCCACAGCATCCAGTCATGTCCACCGTGAATTTTAACAAAGTCCTTTCGGCAGCCACCATCCTTCTGCAAAAGTGCGAATTGACTAATGGTGATTTTGTCAATGCTGGTGGTGTTCAAGTGGTGCTCTAGTTGTTTTGGGATTGAACCCAAGGTGCCTATTACTGTTGATACTATTTTTGCTTTCTTTTGCTTCATTCTATTTCTGTTTTCAGGTCTTGGCATTTTATAATCTTTCTCTTCTATTGTGGTTACTGCTTTTGGTGTAGTTTTTCAACTTTAAGTTAATTGAAAGCTGCAAAAGTAAAGCATAACTGTTTGGATTCCACATTGACCCTAAAGACTTTTTAGAACTTAAAAATTAGATCATGGTTTGTCATTGAGGAAGTGCCTACTGTCCTGATAAAATATAAAGGCAAGCTGAAAGAGGTAGTTTGTAATTTGAAGTGATTTTAAAAAATCTCTGTTACAATGCTTTTAATCCATAAATACAAATGATGAAAAACATATATTTAATAATTTAAAGGTATTGATAAATGCTAATCTTTTAAAAATCATGAAGTCAGAATTAGTAGTAATAGTTGTGCTAGAACAGCACCATAAGCTATTTTTTGAAAAAAAGTATCCAGGCTTGCCCCCATGAAATTGGAACACTATTTTTAGCAATATCTAGTACAATTCTGAGCCCCAACCCAAGTTATCTGAGCACATCACTTATCTTTCCAAATAATGGGAAGGAACTGTTCTACTTTATTCTGCACTATTCAGAGTCCAATTCAAGGACTGGGCTACACACTGTTGGATTCATGGAAGAGAAAAATCAAGGGACTGGACATGACCTTTAGTTCTAAAAGGAAAGGGGTCTTTGAGGATATGACAGTACTCTTTACATTTTTGAAGATGGCCACGTTCTCTTTCCATTATTTCAGGTAGCAGAACATGACTTAACAGTTCTCTGTTATAGAGAGATTCTGATGGAGTATTTTGTACAAAATTCTAAGGACAGTTATAGACAGGGGTGGGATTCTACCAATTCACCTATTTGCTAGAACTGGTTGTTAAGGCCCTGTCACACTGCCCAATGGATGCAAAACGGACACAACAGACGAGCAAAATGTTCCATCCGTTCTTATCCGCTCTCAAAGGGGCAAAAATTTGCATAACCGGAGCAGATAACATGGATGGGGGGAGGACGCAGGGCGGATGGAAAGCGGATGCGGAACGGAAGCCCAGTGGATGGAAGGGGAGTGGATTGCACATTCCAGCTTAGGCGTTCCTGGGACCTCAGCAAAGCGGAATGCGAAACGGCATACAGCGGATGCAGAGCGGATGCACAGCGGATAAGCAGATCAGAGGGAAGCCTAGTGATGCCACGAGGCGGAAGCCTAGTCGGATGCCAAGCTGTTAATTGCGGCATCGGGGAGGATGCATTTGCCTGCAGCCCCATGGATATTAATGGAAGCAGCTCAGAAGGCAGGTCACCATTCAGAGGAAAGAACCTGCTTCCAGACACATCGACTGCCTTGCCGTGTCCTGCCTGCATGTCTGCCTGCATGTCTGCCTGCATGTCTGCCTGCCATCCTTGCTGCCAGTCTCCCTTTGCCAGCCTTGCTGCCAGCCGTGCTTGGGTTCTGCCTGCCTGGCCAGCCTTGCTGCCAGCTCCTGCCCTGCCAGCCTTGGTGACAGCCAGTCTGCCTGCCAGCCTTGGTTGCCTGCTGCAAGCCTTGGTTCATTGCCTGCCTGCTAGCCTTGGTGCATGCCTGCCTGCTCAGACTTCCTGCCAGCCTTGGTGCCTGCCTTCCCTGCAAGCCTTCCTGCCAGGCCTTTGTGCCAGCCTTCCTGCAAGGCCTTGGTGCCTGCCTAGCACATGCCAGCCTTCCTGCCAGCCTGGTGCCTGCCCTCCCTGCCCGCCTTCCTGCCAGCCTTGGTTCCTGCCAGCCTCCCTGCAGCCAGCAACCCCACAACCATGCGGAAGCCCACAGCAAGCCTCAGCCATCTGCTGCCAGCCGTTGCCATCCCACCCCCTGGCCTCACTCTGCGTCTTGCTGGAGGCTTCTGCAGCACGGGCTCACTCTTCTGGGGCTTGGGGCTTCTGGCCTCCTTCTGGCTTCTGGCAGGAGCTAATGACAAAGCTTCACCCCTGAAACTGAGCGACAAGAGAGTGCCAGAGACTCATTTTTGTCTTATAGTCTTTGAATGTTAATCAAAGTCTATTTTTGATTCACACACTTGCTTCATGGTCTTTTTTTAATAAAGTCTGGCTGGAAACTTTTAGAAAATGGTTTAATGCCTTTGCATGCTTGTAGGGATGGGTTAAGATAGCTGTGGCATGGGCAGGGATACCTTTGGGAGGTAATAGCTTTGGGAATGAGTAAACTCAGTGCAAAGCATAGGGGACTGTATGGTCACCCTTCCCAGATGCCACACCTATGGCCTTTATTATGCAGTAACCAATATAATCAATTCTCCACACATGTCAACATAAACACAACTCTTTATTAAATGCCCTGTTTTCATTCTAACATACAATGGCCCAATCTCATCAGTGTGATGAACAGGCTTGAAGGAAGCACCATTAAGTCACTCTATCATCCTGGTCTGCCACTCCACTGCTCCAGCTGGCGGAGTTGCACCAGTTGTCTCAGGAGGTGGAGCTGCTTCTTCCCTTCACGTGAGCTCTGTTGGGTCCTTGCACATCCTGCAGCTGCTATCAGGTTTCACCTTGCTCATTCCCAGGCTCCATGTTCCCCATGGCCTTCCTAGGGGTCACACGCAAGCCTGTTCTGCAAGGACTGAGTAGCGGGCGCATGAGATTGTGCAGGACTGCAGCAAGCTTCCATGATCCTCCTCACAGTCTGTGGGGATGCTGCATGGTGGTGAGAAGTTACCTGGAACCTGTTTGGCCAGGATGCCAAAAGGCGTTCTCCACCACCCACCTTGCCCTGGACAGCCTGTAGTTGAAGATCCTTCTCTTCACGGGTGAGGTGTTTGGACGTGTAGGGCTTCATGAGGTAGCGTTGTGAGGGAGAGGGCGTGTAGTGTGTCGATTGGCAGGCGGTCTTGGATCTGGGAAAGCCACGATGAAGATTGCATTCCAGCTCCTCCTGAGGTGACTTGCATTGTATAACCTGGGCATCTGAAGATGAAGCCGCTGCCTGAAGCATCATGTACATGAACATTGTAGTCAGCATCGACCATGGTGAAGAGGATGATGCTGAAGAAGCCTTGTAGTTGAAATAAGTGGACCCCGACTTGGCTGGATGCACTTTTGCAGGCCACGTGCTTGCCATCGATGGCTCAACGGTTATGGGGAAGTTCACTTCTGATACCAACTGCTTCTGCAACTTCTTCCAGCCTTCTTCTAGTGGAGGCACTGGAGCGAGCTCCTTCCTTGTATTCTTCGATGAGGCCTGCACCACTTCTTCTTGACCACCAATGCTGATGGTGTGGGGTGGCACCTCCAAGCCGCTACTTGCATGCTCCTGTAGGTGGTCCCTGAAGCCAGGTGGCACAGAGTGAGTGCCACCTTGAGCCCAGGTTCCAGGCTGGCCGGGCAAGTTGGTATTTGTCTTGGTCCAACCTGCGGGTGTCAGGACGCTGCCACAAGGTTCTCAAACATGGCTGGAGGCATCCTCAATGAAGTTCTGAATGCCTGAGTGTCTTCGCTCCCTGAAGCTCCACCATCAGCGTTTTGTACCAGTCCGTCCTCTGCTCTTTCTGGTGAACCATCTTTGTACCAGACACTTCTTGGCTGCCTCCCTTTTCTTCCTGTAGTAGAGTTCACAAAGGCTGTTAGGTTGGCTCGCACTGTTGCAGAATAATGGTGGCTGCCAAAAAGGACTGTGTTAACGATCCATGGTGGACATGGACTGGATGCTGTGGAAGAGAGAAGATGCAGATGAAGCTGCAAGAGGTCCCGCCACCGCCAGGGCTGCTGTTCTAGGAAAAGTGAAGATCCAGAAATGTGTTGCTCCCCCTTTTATAGGGCAGTATACGGTCTCCTTGCAATCCTCTAGCATCGCTCTAGGCATCCGCTAGGCATCTGTAGACGTCCTTAATATGCCGAGATAGATCCCCCCTCTGCCGAACGTTTTTTTCCGTTTTAGACACTTGTTCCGTGCTTGCAATTCTGCTAGGCATCCATTCTGCATCCCGTTTCGCGTCCGTTCGCGCTTCCTCCCTGCATCCGAGCAGATGCGAGTTCGCGTGGATGTGATACTATGCCTTGCGGAATATAGCGGATGCGTTAATGATATACAGACGGATGCGTAGGCGGATGCGTTAGCGGATGCAGAATGGACGGAATTGGATACATTTTTCCGTGCAAAAGTTATTGAGCAGCTCTCAAAACTTTTGAGCAGATGGAAATGTCAATAAAACAGATGCTGGACAGATAGAGAGGAAGCAAAACGGAGGCAGTGAGTACATCGCTTTAACCACGGATTGGCAGCTATTTTGTCTGTTTTTACATCCTCTTTTGCATCTGTTGTGCAGTGTGACAGGGGCTATTATACCAGCCTGCTTCAGTGAAGAACCGCGTTGTTGGAAGAAATTTACTGGCCTAATCCTGTAAGGAAAGGCAGGAAGAAAACATTCTGGTGTTGCTTACAGAAACTGTCTCTCCGTTAACCTTTTTTACGTTCTTGGCAGGAGTAGACTTCCCTGCTCAGGAACATCTCTAGAGTTTTTTCCCTCATTGCTGGTACTTTGCTTTGTGTGAGTGACCATTCAAAGTTACAATGGCACTGAAAAAAAGTGATCTTAGGATCATTTTTCAGACTTACAACTGTTGCAGCATCCTCACAGTCATGAGAGACCACGGTTGAGGAGATGCGTGCCTTGATTGTGAGTGATATGAGTTTAGTCACGCCAGCCCAAATAAACATGACCACCAAGCCATGTCCAGCCAGTCTCATGACCACCAAGCCACACCCACCAACTAAGCCATGCCCACAGAACCGGTTGTTAAAAAATTTGAATTCCACCCCTGGTTGTAGACCATAACTGATAAATCTTTAGATACCTAAACCTATCTGTATTTTCATAAGCAACATCAACTGTAAGTTCTGGAAAAAGAGTTTCTACTTAAAAAAACATTCAAGGATTTTCAACATCAAGTAATTAATGCTGTCAAGTTCCCTGCAGAGTGAAATGTTACACAACTCCAAGCAGCATTATATTAATTCAGCACAATTCATATTAGTGAAGGATATGAATACTTGTGTGTATTTAAAACACCAGTAGCAAACTTTTCACATCAATTTCCTACAAGAACCTTTTCTATCCTAGTTCTCTGCAGGTTGAGATGTGCTGGATGGGTTCCAAGTCACATACCTGGCATTGCACACATCTGAAAGTGATCAGGTTGGAGAAGTCCATCTTATAGTTTCCTTCCTTGCCCAGATCACAACTTTGCATTTCAAATCTGAAATATATTAATGAATGTTCTCTTATCACCCAAAGAGAAACACATAATCGTAATAAGGAATACCTGAACAATAATGGTAAGATATCCTATGTGATGGATAGGATATCCACAAACCTGTCTGTGATGCAGGTTTTTTTAAACTATATACTTTATGTCAGTAATGACTTTCCATTATCATCATCAACATTTCGTTGGATTTCAAATGAGGTGGACATCCTGTGATATTTTTGCCATTTAAAATTTCCATTCTATTAGTTTATGTTTGGTATCTGCATCATCAACAAAAATAGTACTTTCCCCACCCCAGTCCCAAGCTTTGTTAGTATAGTGAATTATTTTTACAAACACTGAATTTTGGATATTTGTATGGTGAGAAGTGTAATGAGTTGCCTGGCTCCAAAAATGAACTACAAAGTAATTAACTCATGCTCGGTTACATTTCTGGTATAACTAATGACTATCCTACATTCTACAGAGCTCTAAAGATGCCTAGTTGTAAAACAACTGCTGACTTATCAAAGTTCATGGTCACTTATCAAAGCTTATGATGAAGTTGAGCAGGTGAACTCTTTTGGAAATACTGCTTGCACTTTCAGTCGCTCCTAATCTTCATTCAGAGATATTTTGGAACTGAAATGGTTATAATGAGGTGCCATGAGATTAGGTCAAGCCCTGTCACAGGAAAGTAAAGATTCATGAGGTGGCTAATTAAAATGAATGGGTGTGGAGGACATTTGCATAAAACTGCAAGATGAGCAGAAATCTTATGAACTAAAAACTCATAAGCCACCAAAAAAGTACATTGTTATTTTCACAATTGCTTAATAACACAGATCAGCAGAAATTTTATTTGCACATATATATTTATATTGTATGGCAAACTCTCTTGAGCAAGTTTATAATATATTTAAGACATTAAAATAAATCAGCTCATCAAATCTCTTAGCCATCTGAAATATTAACATGTTTAGGATATTGCTGTACGGTAGATTAAAGAAGCATAAAGTATTGCAAAAAGTAAATCAATAACAAGGCAGCTTTGACATTTCTTGCTGTGAATCTGTAACAAAACATTCATGGACTATAACTGTATTACAAATATTTACTGTTTTCTTTTTTCCAGATTGAAAGTTTGAGATAAACAATGGCAATTCTTGAGAATCAGTTAAGTCAGAATTTCAGTATCATTCCCTACTGATCAAATTCATATTTGAGTACATATGGCTGGGAACAACCATTTGAAAACATGTAATTTCACTCTAGAATTCTGTATGCTGCATTTTCCATTGGCTGTGATTAGTTGTCTACTTAAGGAGTTAAAAGAATTCTCATTCTATAACCATGTAAAGACAGATATTTGCTTGCATTGAAATGACAACATTAAAATGTAAATATTTGGCATATTTTGCCATGTGAGCAAACATAAATCTTTTTTTTTCTTTTGTGTAAGTGAATCATTGTGGATAATTTCTTCAACATGGTTTGGGGAAAAGTTATTTTTTCTAAATCCAGCCTATCGGCAGAAATTATTTAAGAAGACTAGCAACTATTTTTTTTCTTTACTTCTTTTGTATCTCAAACAGAAACTACAATAGATTCCAAAGCATCTACAGATAGTCCTTGAGTTATAAACATTTATTAAGCAACTATCCAAAGTTACAATATTACTGAACTAGGGAGATTTATAAGTAGTCCATTAAATTGTGTCCATTGCAACGTTCCCTTGGTCATGTGATTGAAATCTAGGTGTTCAAGCTTGCAATTATGAATTTGAAGCAAGCCATATTCACATCACAATTTTGGACAATCCCTTCCCACTGGCAAATTTCATTGGCAGAAAGCCAGAAATCCTTCCCAATCCCCGTTTTTTCACCTGCCTACTCTAACTTATTAGTACCTTCCTTCTATATCCACCCACACTTCAAAACACCTGCCTGTAGAAACCCTCTTCCCATACCTTAATGTACCCACCCACACTCTAGAATGCATTTCCACAGCACTTCCCACTCCCCTTATGGCCAGTGTTCCTTAGAAATTAATTTCAGATTTTTCTGTATTTATGAACTCACCACCGAATTGTATTTATGGAAGTCTTACCACACATTTACTGCCTGCAAAATCCATTTTTTAAATTTATTTTTCTCTGTTTAGGTTGCTTAATTACTTGCTTGAATGGGGAGCATAACACAATGCCTTGTTCAGTTCTAATGATATCAAAGGTAAAGATGATCAAATATTTCTCAATAAATGCAAATATTTTTCTATGGAACGTGATACTAGAATCTGATTTGACAAATTATTAAGCAGCATTCACATGCAAAAGAGTACCTGCTTCATTTTTACATCTTATTAAAGTCACAGTTTGTAACATGATTTTTTTGCTAGTTAATAAAGAAGAACTAAAGAAAAGAGAATACAAATAGATACAGTGTTCAGGCAATCACCAGATTAGCTGCAGATTTCAAATGCCCTTGTAGATTAATCTTATCCATGCTTACTTGGCAGTTTGAGTTGACTTGTCCAAATGTAATAGGATTTAACTTTTTATATAACCATCTGGCCACTCAGTAATATTTTATAAACTAAACACTTTCAAAATATTGGTGTGGTTAGAACAAGTTTCCAATTATGCCTTTTGGGAATGGTGAGGTATTTGTCTCTTTCATAAGATGAAAAGCTCTAAAAACCAAGACATTCTGTTACTGTTGTCCTACTGTTCTAAGCCCTCCAGTCTTCTGAAATAAAACACAGAAGTTCTATGAACATTACATTCTATAAGACACACCAAAGAATTCCCACTATTGTGAGATTGCAACTCTTGTGAGAGCTTTCAACCATTTTGTCATCTTAATTCTAAACTCTGGTGAGCCTTCTTGTTTTCTTTTTTCAACCGCAGCACCTCAGAGCACCCAAGAGAAACCTGGGAGGAAGTTTAGGATACTCAGAGAAACTCTGTGAGCTGAGAATGGAGGGGAATACAAAAGGAAAGTCCTAGCTATGCATAATGAACTATCAGAGGAACATGGTTGAGAAAGAACTGCCATAGTCCTTAATCAGTTCCTTGAGTCTATTTCATAGCCAAGTATATTGTCCTTAAATGAGATCGTTAGGCCCAATTCATATCCACTTTAGGCCTTACTCAGCAGGTACTTCACTTGGAAACCAAATGACTTTTCCAGTTAGTTTCTGAGTGTGAAATTTGAGATTCCTCCATGAAGAACTAAGAAGAAAAAGACATTTTCAAATGCAGTAGTTTCGAATGCATACCCAGCCATCCTATCTACTTCCAACTTGACACTGTCTCTTTGCATCTTGCTAGTTGTGTGTCTCCACTGTTTGTTATCACTCAGCATTTGCAAGAGGTCTACAGAGGAGAAGCTGGCTACCTTATCCCTAAGTTCCTTAAGATTCACTCTTGAGTCTTCCATCTTCTCTTGAATGCACAAACTAAATCCAATTTCCTGCCTGCCCCCAAGCTCTGGCAAACATCTCCCCAGCCATTAAACAATCAAAGTCTTCTAAAGGGCAGCTAAGGAAGCTAAAAGCAAAGACAATAGAAATCTGGCAGTAGGCAGGAGCTTCTAATTTGCTGAGTAGCACAGACACAATTCCCATAAGTCCTTCCCTCCCTCTTCACTTTCCAATTATATGCATGCATGCATGAGTCATGAAGAGGTATACCAAATTAAGATGGCATCCTGCGCACACCTATTAGGAGAAAGTCCTACACAGCTATGTGGAAATTTAAGAAATTTAATATTACACTCCTTAGTGGCAATACACATGACCATGGTGTGAATACATGGACATGACAAGTTTGCAAAAGCAGGTGGGAGATAAGAAGATAGGAGCTTAAGTGCCATCAATTTCATGCCATCAATTTTCCATTCCTAAGTGGAATTCTAAGTGACAAAAAAATGGTGATTCTCATGCATGATTTTCAGTTACACAATATTGAACTGTTATGTTTTGTATATGCATGTTATTTTTTGTTTATTGTTTATTATTCACCTTATTCATTATGTTTCACTTTAATGCTAACTTTCCATCACTTAGAATTTTCTTCTTGAAGACTATTTCAGGATTTTTTAAAACAGGCTCTATAGCCTGAAAAAGTTTGAACTTCCCCAATTTATGGAACAAATCTGAATTTTATCTTGAAATCCTAAAGCAAATCCTAAAGGAAGCTTATTTTGTTATTATAGAGCTACACAGGTCTATTATTGTCTTTATTATTATTGTCTGGAAAGTAAAAAGGGGTGTGTTTTTGGTCATATAGACATTGCTGCTATTTTGACTGTTTTTTAACCTCCTCTGAGACAGACATCCCTGCTTTGAAGCAATGTTATGAATTCAACAGACTTACTGTTCCATCCAGTACAGCAGCCCCCTTGATTTGCTTGCTTATAGTAAAACAGATCAGCCAATCAAGGCAAATTTGATCCTGTCTTTACAAATCACTGAAGCTGAAATATTGTGTATGTATGCCAAATGCAAAGAAACAATTCTTAGAGGAAAAGCTTTTCTGAGATGAATTTATTATTTCCCAAAATATTTTTAAAAGTATAAATGAAAAGATATTGTAAGATATCTATGGACTGAAATGTTGTTTTTTGTGCTTTTTGTACTTTGTGCATGTGTGTGTGTGTATGTGTTTTACAAGTCAATGAAATCGGGAAATAATCATTATTTATGATTGAATGTGTTCAGAAAACCCAGTTATTATTTTAGGAGATAGTATGACCTGGGCCTTAAATTTTAGGTTTATGATCATTCTACAAAGCACAATAGCACAGCAATTGTATTTTCTTAAGACATCTGTAGGTTTTAGTGCAGTGCATAAGCTCACCCTCCCTGTACTGTATACAGGAATATTAATCTGGGACAGAAGAGCCTTTATAAAATGGATATAAAAACCAACAAGAAACAGAACATGTGTGTCTCTAGTTGACAGAATTTCATAAATATTACACAACAAATGCAGATAGAATGGTTTATTGGTGTGTGTGTGTCTGTGTGTGATCACAGCGAGGTGAACAGTGGCATCCACAGGGGTAAAGAGGGATTCATTATCATGACAAAAGCCTTGAACCCTGTGGTACACTCTTTTTTCATTCTGATGCAAAGATCCTCCAGTTGTGTCTGAAGGTGTTATACCATCCAGCAAGTCAATCAAGCTACTACAGATTTGGAACCTGGGAAACCTTTAGAAGAGGTTAAGTTTAGCCCTGTAGCTCCTCCAGGTGAACTATCTTTCCTTGGCTATTAGCTCAAACTATTAACAAGCATGACCTGATAGAAAACCCGGAGCCCAGTTTTATAAAGATCTGCTAGCTGCAGGACTTAGATAGGTGACAAGAGGTTAGAGAAGATTTGTGCTGTCTAAAGCTCCAAATAATGCCATACCAAAGAGACATTCTGCCTGAATTTTAAGTGCAAAGACTTTTAAGGACTTATCTATAGCTAGTTGATGATTACAAGGTATATGGAAAAGGAAAACCTTATTTTTAAAATCAGCCAAGGTCAAGTCAAATCATGGTTAAGCCAGATATTTTATAGCCAGATATTTCAAGCTAATTAACAAGGATAGAATTAAACTATCTTATTTATCTCAAATTCTTCAGACAAATCATCCATTAACGTTGGATTTGTCTACATTCATTTTTAATAGGACACAGTAGTTCTTTCCATCACAAGTAGCACGCAAGGTGTTTTTTTTTCCAATAATGTTACTGAGTGCAATGCTGATTTTAAAATGTCTGTTCATATGCAAAGTTTGGCAAGTGGCTCCTGTGATATCATATGAAACCCATAACTTAAAAATAGGTAATAAATGTTGTGGTGTAGCATGCCTTCCTTGAAATCTCTTGGAGTAAACATTCTCTCTGATTCTTGAATGCTAACTAGACGCAGTTATGAACTAATAATTCAGCAGTTCCATGGCTGTTTCTTTACTTCAGTACATAGAACACAATCTAAGGTGACAATGAAAAGTGTTTCCAGTTGAATAAGTTGTTCATGATAAGTTGCTCTTAAAACACACCCTTGAGAAATTTAGGTCATTTTAGTCCCACCATTTTTCTTTCTCTTTATGTTTGCCAAAACATAACTCGGTGCCTAAAAAAAAAAAAAAAAAAATCCTTTTGGTCTNATTTTTAAACCATTTTGATTAATAGTTTAATTGGTTAAAAAAAAAAGAAAAGTTAATTGAAAGAAAAATCATTTCAATTTTTCTTTCTAAATTACCATGCTTATAGCCCAGGAAAAAAAAGAGCGAGCTCATAATCTAATAGGAAACATTTTATAGATAATAAAAAATCTTCATTATCACTGAATTTAACAGAAGACTTGATGGGAAATTTTGCAGATGGGAATACATTGAATGAATTTATAGTATTTACTTACAACTTCAAGCCTAAAATGCAGTTTTTAAATTGATGTATGTTTTACAGCATAATAAGAAGTATTTATTTTCAGAAATCTTGATGAGTTCAATGGGTTTACTCTCAGGTAAATTAGTATAAAATTACATCTTTAATTCTTTATATCAATTGGTTAAGTAAACTCTTGGGCTTTATCTTCATGTTAGATTTTTTTCTTAATTAAAATAATCAGGACTGAGAGAAATAGCTATACCTGGCTTGGGATATTTTTTTTTTCAAGAAATACTACTGCTAAGTCAAGATGCTACATTGTAGAATTTCAAGTCTCTTCTTAAAACTTTTTTTTTCTTCCTAGCATTTTCACACAAGTGGAAGGTCTGCTTTTTTCAGATCATCTGAATCAGTGGTGGGTTTCAAAGTAGTTTACCACCAGTTCAGTGGGCATGGCTTGGTGGGCACGCTTTGCATGCATGCACACCTTTTGCGTGTGCATGTGTGCCAAACGCACACTTTCCACACGTGGAAAGGAAGGCAGAGGCTTTCCTACTCATCTCCTGCAATCCTGTACTCTCCCTGTAGCTTCAACAGCTGACGCATGGCAATCTGCTGTACTGCACAAAGCAGCTGCACTTCAAAAGCAAGGTCAAAATGGGAGTGCGGGTGGACAGGCAGGTGGGTGCAACAGCAGCTCATCAGAGAGGATCAGTTCAGTCTCTGCTGATCTTCGGCGGTACTGGTATGCCAGAACCGGGTGGAACTGGTAGAATAGCACCACTGATCTGAGTGTTGATCCATTGGTTGCAACAGGAAGTGAGTGAGTGACTTGTCACCTGAGTCTGATATTATGATTTGACAGCCTCTGGTCACCCAGCCAGCTTTCATGCCTAAGGTAGAACATCATCTC
This sequence comes from Laticauda laticaudata, assembly GCA_004320025.1. Classification (NCBI taxonomy): domain Eukaryota; kingdom Metazoa; phylum Chordata; class Lepidosauria; order Squamata; family Elapidae; genus Laticauda; species Laticauda laticaudata. The sequence goes on along the minus strand of BHFT01005604.1, from coordinate 2,361 downwards.
ACAGTCTCCTGGTTTCTAGCCTTCAGTAATTTGGGTTTCAGATTCAAGTTGAGAGCCTTGTATTTAGCTATTTTTATCAAGTACAAAAATGTTTGGACCTCCTTTTCTACTTTTGGAATATTATAGATTATCTATACTTTATTTTTTAAAGCACCAACAACATATGGTAACTACATCTCAAAGCCTTCCTCCTTCCTTCCTTCCTTCCTTCCTTCCTTCCTTCCTTCCTTCCTTCCTTCCTTCCTTCCTTCTTTCCTTCTATCCATCCATTGCATCCATTTATTCATTGCATCCATCCATCTACAACAGTGTCTTCAGACATGCAATTAGGCTTTAACCTACTTAAATTCAGGAACTTCAATATTACCACATGTCTGCTTGTCATTTGGCTTCTATTATTGTCGTGCTATTATTTTTATATTGATGTGTTGTTTGTTACTAAGATATTCAATATTGCCACTGATTCACTGGTGAACACCACCCAGCTAACCAAGGCAGAAATTTTAGGATTGTGTTACTTTGCAATGCTTTGGCTGACCCATCAGCAGTTTGGCTCCTATGTTCTGTACCAACTATAACTTCTGAAATTTTCTCCATAAACAGCCTGCCCTGCCCCCCCTTAAAGGATGTTACAGTAATCTATGTGGTGATCAAGGCATGCCAGGAATCACAATGAAGATTTCAACAAACATAAACAATCTGTTTCTAACACCAAAGCAGTTTGACAGACTTTGAACCTAAATGTAATAAATGCAGTTGTGTGGCAATCTTAAGAAAAAAGGTAAGAATGAACTATAGTTTATCAAAAATTCAGCCCCCTTATGCAAGAGTCAAAACTTTGGTATTGTCATTTACAAATAAACCCCATTTTAATCCTCATTTGCTTGTAACTCAAGAGATTGAAAAACCGTTCTTATGAGTTAACCAGCTGTTTTAAATTTAAATTTACTAGGAATATATTCATGCAAATCTCACCCCTCATCCAAATTAAAATATATATACTTAGATCATTATAACACAGCAATCAAAATGCTAAACACTGTGCAGGATTATGCAGAAATACGCATAATTGAACTTTTTTTAAAAAAAAATATAGTTATGTCAGAATAGCATCTTGAATCCTTAGCAAACTGATTAAAATTCCCTGATTGACAGCTAGTAATTCTGTCAATGACTTGATAAGCAAGGCATGTTTTATTATTATAAGGTAGTATCTAAAAATAAACTCTCTACAGATAAGAAATTGTTATGATTCTTCATTTTAACAGGAACACCTAAGTCTACTACCTGTTTGTTAAGTTTTACTTATTTTTATTCTGCCTTTACCTACTAGACCAAATGGTTCTCAGACAAAAGTGTGCAAAGGAAAATTTTGGTTTGAAAGAAACACTAGGTCTTAACAGTAAATGGATGGCAGATAATCCCCCCCACCCTTATACTGATGTAATTGCAGATTGCAGATTAACCATGCAAAAGATTCAAGATTCCAGTCTGAGCTCCATGGTTTTGCAGAATCAGTCCTTCTTTATACTTGATGGCAGACACTGGGGGATTCCAGGGCTTTAGATTGGAACAGAAATTAGCACAGTGCCAAACCATTTCCACTGATAAGAAGGCTGTGTGGATATGTCTCTAGAATTACCTGAAATTCAGATGAGTTCAAGGGCATCTTTACCAGACCAAGAAAGACTTAAATTGGAATACTGTGCTAAATAATTGCAGGGAAGGAATTATAGCATCAGAGAAGATGGCATTATGGGAAATAAACCTGTAAATAACTTTAAACAGTGATGGTTATATCATAGAAGACAAGCCTCTTTAGGACTTCTGAGACTATAACATGAGTGATTTCATGTAATAGCTAGTATGGTAGTCACATCAGGAGAAAGTCATTCATTTAACAGCAGGTAAACTGGTGAAGTTGTTCCTGTTATCTCATCTAGCCTCATGGTACAGCTTTGTATTTTTGTGTGAGGCAGGTGGTTTTAAATAAAGCTCTTGGCTTCAGCAATACACCATTTTTATTTTCTGAAAATGAACATGGGACCTATCTGGGTCTTAGCAGCATTTCAATAAATAATGTGGCAGATAAAGTAATGCTTTGCATTTTCAGTGATCATAAGTTAAAGTCTATATTGATGACTGTAATTTCATAATTGTCCATATTAAAAAATGGTCTTTGTTTTTTGTTTACTTTAACTAAGAATGTTTTTTTTTAAATTGCAGAATACAAAACTTTTACATTCATATTTTGCTAACAAACTTTATATTGCCATCTGTTCTCTGTAGTAACTATGTGGCATTCATATGTTTGCAACTTTGTATCATTGCAACTATATATTGTTCAGGCATTTGCAACAT
>BHFT01005603.1:0-24341 GCA_004320025.1 Laticauda laticaudata | reverse complement strand
GTACTGCATCCAGTTTTGTTCACCACATTATAAAAAAGATGTTGAGACTCTATAAAAAGTACAGAGAAGAGCAACCAATTACAATGTACAGAGAAGAGCAATCAGAATCAGAAAACTGAACTATAGGTATTTCCCAATACAGTTAGATTAGTTATGAAACAAGCTGTTATGTATCAGCACATCAATGAAGATAAGTACTCGTATGAAAGACAAACATACAAGTTCAAAATAAAGCCGTTGTATTATTTATTTTGAAGAAAAAAATAAGGATGATTTGAAATGAGTTATGTATGATTTTCTACACCAGTTTTCTGCCAAAACATGCTTTGCCCTTCACTGCTACATTTGTTACTGTAGCTTGCAAGTAGAAGTGCAGAAACAATTTTCAGCAAAAAGGTTTGTGTCGCCTAATTCAAATTCATAGCACATTTTTGATCAGGAATTGAAGATTTAGTCCTAAAAGTCTTTTTTTTTCCTTCTTCAAAATAAAGGTCATACATTTTTAAAAGCATGAAGACAAAAATATTTTGATCTCAAGGCACCCTACCCTTGATAGGTGGCATAGTTTCTCTTTGATTTCCCTCTTTCATTTTCTAGAGTGCTTAGTTTTCACATCCACTTGTTTAATCTCTAGTCTAGGATATACCATTATTCTGGGATTCAGTATTGTGCTTCTTATATTGATAAGATATATCCAGTGCTCTAGTAAGTCTGCTTTGTATTTTTATGAGATTTAAGGATGGTAACTTTAATACAGATCTATTCAGTACTTTCCTATCCATAGGAGCAATTAAACTTTAAAGTGGAATGCAAGAATCATCTTTTTCTCATCCTTATCCCCTGAATACCTACCTGTCATTTATTTGTTGCATTTATAATTTACCCACCTTGTACCAAATTCTGGATAGTTTCCAATCAAGAATTAAAATAACATAAAAATATTAAAAATTATTAAATTCATCGACATTAAAAACAAAAATATGGTGTGAAATCAAACTTCTGACATGCAGTCACTTCATTCTACTCCAGCATTTGTGAGAAAAGCCAGATCTTCTGTGCTTTTTGGAAGAGTAAGTGATAGATGCCTGCCAAACCTAAGGGGGAAGAATATTCGAAAGGGCAGTAGTTTCCATAGAAAGTTGTTTTCCAAACTTCTAGAACTCTAACTATTCAATATAATATATGAAAAGAGTTTCCTTATTTGAATAAAAGATAGCTAGTGCCATGAGGATTTAGGACAATGAAAGTTATCTGTGTACCAACCCTTACCTTTTCTCATTTTAACTACAATCATAGGCAGACAAATGAAATTTCCACAGAACTTTTAAGCAGAATGGTTATCAGTTCTTAGTATCTCCCAGATGTAAATTCAGATGACAAGGTAGTAATTAATACAAAAGTATGTCTGCTAAAGTATATGCAAACTACATCTGTTTCTCAATTTATTTAAAAATATCAAGAAATACCCAAAGCATCATTTTGCAAAAAATTTAGTGTTCCGTACAAAGTCATTTCATTTTAAAGTTATTTAAGACTTTTCATTTCCTTCTTTGATTCACCATCTGATTAAAAATTAACTGCTATTTTATGGCTATTGTTTCTAGCTTTCCTACACTTTTATTAGTCATGGTTTTTAATTAAATTTCTTATTACTTCAATATACAAACAGAATATCTATTAATATGTCTCCATCCAGGGCTGATAAAATGTCTATCCAAAGAGAAAAATTTTATAAAAAATATTTTCTGAATATGTATTTAAAGTTAATACATTAATTTTCAGCAAGGTTTCATTTATTTCTCTAGTACCAGCAGTAATAAATTAATAATGCCAGTTATATTTATGTTTTGTTGAGGGAAAAAAAGAAAAAATCTATTGAGCCCAAACCTGATATGATTGTCAACTATGTTATTAATTTCAACAATAACAAGTAATTTAGAATTATGAGTTGTTGTACCCCAAAGTTCACAGGCACATCTAACTTGAGAAAATGTTAAATGTATTTTTGGCAACAGTAAAGCTGCTGTTTGAATATCTTCCAGATAATATATATACTGTTTCTACAAGTATAGGCAACACATTACTTGTGCTTTATAATATTGATAATACCCAGAATGTAACATTATTCTTAATGTCTGATTGTTCTGCAATGTTATAATGGTTTATAAAAGGAAGGGTTATTTCACTTCATATCATGTATCACAAATTTTAGTTATTAGTAAAATATAATTTGTTCCAAATATAAGTTGTCGCAAATGCACGAGAAGCAGTGAAAGTAAGAAATATTTTCCAAATTATATAATAAAAAGGAGAATGCATTCAGTCAAATGTTGAATTTTGAACTTTGAGAAACAGAAAACCAGACAAGAGGTGCTATTTTGATATCAGCATTTCCCGATTCTTATCAGACTGATTGGTTTTACCCAATTTTTGGACTGATGTTGACATGTTATAACTCAGGAATGAGCAATTTTGGGATTCAGATGTGTGATTTTGCTAGTTCAAAAAGATAAAAACATATTTTGGTGGCATCTGTAGAATCTAAGACTGTAGCACTGAGATTGCTTCACAAAGATAGCAAGATTGCCTTTCTGTCTTTGCATTCTATTGCCTCCACATCAATAATCCAATTCTGGCTACAGTGCTTGCGATGACCTTACTGCCCACAGAGCAAAAAATCAAAACTATTTTTAATTCACTGGAAGTCTGTGCTTTCCTCCTTTCCTAAGAAAAATCATAATTTCTGAAATAGTAAATTGTTAGAATCTCTTATCTTTATGATATGCTGCTTAATATTTAGTCAAGAATCCCTTTCATAGATTTTTTTCTGTTAATTCTGATCTGAAATCAGAAAATAAGCAGGAGTTGCAGTTCATGGAAATTGCTTTGTGGTGATATATATTTGGATCATTCATTCAGTTTATTATTTCTAGGACTGAATATGAATCAGGATATAGTGATGTACCTGAAATCCTCCTTTTTTTATTACCCCTCCCATATATTCTAAATTAGTTTCATTCTAAATTTAAAGAAGTACAAAAGTGGGAAATGCTTTTAAAATATATGTAATGCAAGTTTACTTCAATGTGAGAGGGATGAAAAAGGTGCTGTGAGAGGAGATCAATTATTATTGTTATGGTTCATCACAAATCAGTCCCATTTTTATATTGTATCATAAAGTCTTTCTGAGGACTGGGATAGGTAATATTTGATAATGTTAAAGGATTGTCACAGGATGTAAGCTGTTCCAAGGAAAGCTGCTTTTTGCAATTGACTGATGGTGGTTTTGTCCATGCTGATGGTTTTAAACTGGTGCTCTGATTGTTTGGAAATTGCACCCAAGGCACCTATTATTATTGGTGCTATCTATTCTTTCCTTTCCCATAGTCATTCTACTTCTATTTACAGGTTTTGTCTTTTGTGAGTTTCTTCCATTCTTTCTATTCTATTCTGCTTTTTCCAGATGCTGCCACATTCCCTATACAGGCTTTTTGTCTTTCTTGCTGACAATTGTTGAGGTATTATGGGCAGATGCTTATCTGTTTGAATTCTGAAATCATAGAGCATTTTTTGCTTCTTCATTTTTTATTACTTTATTTTGTAGTCCCACCATTCTTGCTTTCAGGCAGGTAGTGTTTCTTGATGCACGATTGTTGCTCCTTTGTCATGCTATTGTTGTCAGTCTGTGAGATCTTACTACAGCAGCTAATTAGGTGGTCCACTGTTGCCTCAGCTTCTTTAAATGTAGTATTTGCTGTCTGTTATTGTCTTCTCAATTCTGAATGTTTATGCATTCATTCAACAGGTTTGATCTTCTGCAGCCAGAATTAGTTCCTCTGTTTCTTTCTTCAGTTTTCCTGCTGTTAGTCATTGCCAGGTCTTGTTGTTATCTGCTTTGCCTACTACTTTTTATGTACTGGCTATGTAATACTTTTTCTGTTCTTCATTTTGCATCTCTTGTAGGCCAGTTTTGTCTCTCCAATATTCGGTAAGCCTTCATAGTACACTAGCTTCAGTGCTGTTACCTTCCTCACTGTCATTCAGATATTCTCCAATGTACTTTTTTCTTCTTCAATTGTCTTTTGTACTTGCAACATTTCAACCCCACCTCTTTTCTTTGGTAAATACAATCTGTCAACATTGCTACCAGGATTATGATTATGATGATGATAATTAACTATGTTAGCCTTTTAATTTGATAAAAAGAACTTGTTTGTGCTTCTTCCTATATATTTATTTCCAAGTGAATGAAATGAATAAAAAATTTCCTCAGTGTCAGGAATTTAATTCAGATCCTTTCTCCTCTGATTCTGCTAGTATCCAATTTTTCCCTCAAATAAAATTGGAAAGAAAGAAATATTTTCAGGAGGATAAATTTCCTTTGAGTCTTTTCTATGAAAATCATGATCCTGGAAGACACTTAAATTCAAAGTGGGCATGAAAAATGGTGACAATTTAAAGGATATAAGCAACTGAACATGCTTTTCATATGCTAGCAAATATACCTATGAATGTAAAAATCAATAAAGATGAGAGCAACCATATTTAAACAAATCAATTAATCAAATTGAATATATAGCCAACATTACTACTGAAGCTTCTTATCAGGCTTCCTAATCTCTGATCCAGTGAAAACTTCATTTTTTGTATTTTAAAAATGAGAAGAGTACAACTTTTTATAGCTTTACATATTTTCATGACCCACTTTGTGGCTGCTGTTTTATGCATGAGAAATCTCCCATTTATTGCTTCAAAGGCTCACATTGCAAAGGTGAAAAGTGACAATACGATATCTGTTAATGAAAATCTAGTTCAAACTAGCCATAAATTCTACCAGTGTTTATTCTCTATAGGCATAGTGAGAAGGATTTAAACATATCCTTATTCTGTTTAAACATGTAACATCAGAATCTATAATTGCCTCTATGGCACAGTATCATGAGCCCAATTATATAACTAGTGAATGATAGATAAAACTTTGGAAAAATATCACAGTAGGTTAATTAACTTGTAAAAATGTGTAGATTAAACAAAGGATGTCCAAATATATAAGAATTAGGGAAATCTGTGTATGTGTCTGTATAGAGAAAAAGAGAGAGAAAGATCAGAATAGTGCAAGTAATGTTGTTTTCTATGGAAACAAAACTTTACTTTAGTTTACTTTACTTTTTTACTTTACCAAAGCAGGATAGGGTGTCAAACTCAGCACAAGAATGCCATACAATAATTCAAAGATCAGTTCTTTAATTGCTTATGTCCAAAAGACAAAAATCTTGCCAGAATAAATATTTACTAATCTCACCCCAAAGAATAAACCCTGGGATATTCTAGGCAAGGGCTATTCTAAATTTCTTTGTCTGTCTCCTATCTAGCTCCAGCCTATGTTGCCTCTTACCACTGGAATGTACTATTTCCTTCTTGAGAAATTTCCACTTCACCTCAGTCTATTGCATAGGAGGAACATTGACACTTTTGAAATTTGGTATTGGAGAAGACTCCTGAGCATTCCATGGACAGCCAAGAAAATAAACTAATGGATTATCAACAAATCACCCACTTGAGATACTAATGAACAAGTTCAAAAAAAAATCCCACAATTAAGTGAAAAGGCTGGGAAAAGCTCTAATTTATAGGAAAGATGGATAGAAAGAGAAGAAGAGGATGATCATTAGCAGAGTGGATGAAATCAGTTACAGTGGTGATGAGTGCACAGTGAGAAGATAAGAACAGAAGTAGGCTGCACTTACGCTACCAACTGGTTCGCTGGTTGTGAGCATGTATGTGTTCTCTCTTCACTCACATGTGCCCTTTGGGAGTGAAACAGAGCTTCAAACATGCAGGTAATCAACTCAGGCAGCTCTGGTGAGTACAGCAGGGGTGGCACAGAACTCAGCTGGGCAGCATGGGTGGGGAGAATGAGCCAGAAAGTTAGTTATATATGGAAAGGATAGCTCAGGGGTGGATGGGCGGACCCAACCAGTGATCACAACTGCAGGTTCTCCCAAACCCATGTGACCAGGCAGCAGTTTACCACTGCATAAAAGACCAGATTAGATACAATTAGATGCACTTGATTATGCTTTCAAATGCAATATTTAGGAACTGATGCAAATATGGGCCCAAACAAACTCGGCATCAGAATATCAGTAAAATCAAAATATTGATAGATTACTAGATAGATATAATCATATCTAATTCAAAGACATAATTGTAGTTTTTATTTCAAACTATCCATATCCTACAGTTACTTAGGAACCAATATGATCCCTCAATAAAACTGGAAAAATGATCAGCCTTTATTAAATTGATCTTTAGGGAGAATGAATCATAAAATCATTTGTATAGCTTGAAGTTCCATTTTCTGTTCAATCTTTCTTTTGCCTAACTATTTCCCTCTGCTGGTGCAATTGCATTGCTTTTGATGTATAGAACAGCAAAGAGATAACTCTCTTGCAAATCCTTTCTTCTCCAATCTCTACTCTGTAATGAAAAGGTTGGAAGAAAAAACTACAGGCCATGCACAAGATAATGCATACTGACTGTAATGGTAATCATGTGATATGAAGGTCATAAAGAGTCATAAATTTGCTAATACTTTTCCAGCAATATTGTAAGTTCAAATGGTTGTTGAACAAATGGTTGGTCAGTCATGACTACCTGTAATGGGAATAGTCTACTTCTCATAGCTGAAAAATATCTTACACATTTCTAATCATAGTGTATATAATTAGAAATGCGTAGAAATGTGGGCCTAGGAACTAAGAGTTCAACAGTAAGCACTCATTTGACTATTTTAAGGAATATGTATTATTTTGCCACAGTATACATTTATTAATAAATTCTTATTTCATATCTATCTATTACAGATAGATAGATAGATAGATAGATAGATAGATAGATAGATAGATAGATAGATAGATAGATACATGATAGAAGAAGAAAGAGAGTTAGAGAAAAAGAAGAAAGAGAAAGAGAAAGAGAAAGAGAAAGAGAAAGAGAAAGAGAAAGAGAAAGAGAGATAAAGATAATAGATAAATCTCAGTTTGCAGAAGCAGGGGGATGCGAGAAGCATTTGAAAAGGGGCCCTTCCTAGTTTTATAGAATGTAAAAAGAGAAATACTTTCAATCTTACAAGATTCTGCCAGTTGCAATAAAGTACTTATAGTTGCACCTATTGTCTGGACAACCTCAAATGGGTTAACTTAAAGTAAGATACATTTCTCCAAGTTGTTTTATTCATGCTATATTAAGCAGATCCCCAGCCGTTTTACTGTTTATTGTGAAATCATGACTTTTCTGATGTTTCATGAGGAAACATAAAGATGAATATTTGCATTAGGACTAGTGGTGGGATTCAAAAAAATTTTACTACCAGTTCTGTGGGCATGGCTTGGTGAGTGGGGCAGGGGAAGGATCAGGGGTGGGATTCTACCAGTTCGCACCTATTCGCTAGAACCGGTTGTTAACACTCTAAGCAGTTTGAAGAACCGGTTGTTAGAAGATATTATTGGCCTAATCCTATAAGGAAGGCAGGAAGAACCATTCTGGTGTTGCTTACAGAAACTGCCTCTCCATTAACCCTTATTACATTCTTGGCAGGACTAGACTTCCTGTCTCAGGAACTTCTCTGGAGCTTTTTTCCCCTCCTTTGCTAGTACTTTGCTTGTGTGGAGTGACCACTCAAAGTTACAGTGGCACTGAAAAAAGTGACTGATGACCATTTTTCACATTTACGACTGTTGCAGTATCCCCACAGTCATGAGAGGCCAGGCGAGGAGATGCATGCCTCACTGTGAGTGATACTGAGTTGGCCAATAACATGACCACCAAGCCACAGCCACCCAGTCACATGACCACCAAGCCACACCCACCAACTAAGCCACGCCCACAGAACTGGTTGTTAAAAAATTTGAATCCCACCCCTGGGAAGAATACTGTAAAATCTCCAGTCAGAGATGGTATTTGCCGGTTCTCTGAACTACTCAAAATTTCTGCTACCAGTTCTCCAGAACTGGTTAGAACCTGTTGAATACCACCTCTGATTAGGACATTGCAGTATGTTTTCGCTTTTTGATGAAAGTTCCATCTTCATTTATCTGTGATGTTGAATGTATTGTGACATGTTCCTTTGTATTGCCTATTAAATAAATTATTTCAAAGTAAAATAAAATTTCTGTGAAAAAGGGACAAAAAAAATCCATCAAGTGATAATTTTAATATAGAGAACAGAAAACTATTCTATTTATCCTATTTTTTCCTTCAAATGACATTACTATTGGTAGATACATATGCATAATATTTATACATTTAATTAAGCAATTAGTTCAAAAGATCAAACAATTTATTGGTAAGTTGTTTTGAGAATTGTAGTTGAAATGTGGATTAAAATATGATACATACATATTTTTATAACATATATTGTTTTGACTTTTTTCCAGCATTTTGCATATTAGTTTCTTGATTCTGATAAGTTAGTATATATGAAGTACCATGAACTTTTTGCCTCACTATAACATGTTGACATGTGTTCTGTATGGAACTTGGTAGGTTCCAAGTTCCCCCTTCTGATTAGCCGAAAAGGCCACTCATAGATTGGTTATTTAAGAACCAATCCGGGAAGCCCGCCAAATGGCGGGAACAGTCAAAACAGTGTCATTAGCCACAAGCCGCTAGAAAAAGGGCTGCCGCGGCTTGGGCTCTTGTTCCGTATTCTATTGCCTTGCAAGTTAAATAAAATAGTTGTTGTTTGGAACCTGGTCTCACGCACTTCTTTCCAGAAGGAACAACATGTTTTAGCTTTCGCTCCATTAGCATGGATTATCATGCACATTGTGATGTAATATCTGTTTAATTTTTGCAACTGCAATTAGATAAATAGGCACTGCTTCAGCAGGAAAGGTTACTGTGATCCATATTTTCATTTTCTGGTCACATGATGACATTTTTTAGACAATACAGACTCCCTCAGCTGAGAATCAGAGATGAGCACTGCTCCCTTGTACCATCACAACTGGACACAGAATATCTTTAAACCTTTAAATATCTCTATGAAGGTCTTATTTTGCTTTAGTATTATAGCATTAAACCAATTCATGTGAGACTTTTCAGAACAACTAAGGCTGTTTGAAGAAGGAGTGAACAGAATCACAATGCATTTTTCCCTGGTAGACATCCTGGGGAGCAGCTGTGAAAAGAAGAAAGTGCAATGGATTTCTTATCTAAGGGTTAATGTTTACTCAAATTGAAGGAAGGGTTCGACTGACGAAAGCAATTAAATCTGTGGAGTACTTGGTACTCTCTGAGCCTGGTTGTTTTCCTGCAGACAGTTCATTACTCAACTAGGTAACATCATAAGTGCTAGAAGAGAATGGAGTTTGAGAATGGACCACTAAGAATAGGTTCTCACATACACACACACTGTAAAAAAAAAAACAGTTTACAGAGACAGAAAGAAATAGTGGAATCAATAGGAAGGAAAGGAATATCATATGTATGAAACCAATGTGATTTTACAGACACTACCAGATTCATTTTTTTCTGCTGAATTTTTGTATCATTTGTTTTCTTTCTCTTAGTACCTTACTCATGTCTTTTTTTTTTTGCCCTGTATATTAATCCTTCATATAGGTTTAGGTTTAGAAAAGAGCTTATAACATTGACAGCTCACCACTATTATGATGCACAAACCTAATAGGATACCTTGTTGGCTATGATCCTCAGACATGTACACCTTTCTTCATTTAATATTCCATCTATTTTCTATCTCAGTGTATTCCAGAAAAGTGTTTTATGACATGTCTAATTTTACTATTTTTCTTCTCCTGTATTATGTTCTCTCATGTTAGTGACTTCTCCTCATACCTAGCATCCCATATATCTGACAATACAATCCATCTTTAGATTCATTGAGTTCACCCTAATAGCACATTAGTTAGTCCATGTATGATATGCCATATGCTAAATAAATAAATGAGCACATTAGCCATCATCCAGATCCTTGATTACTCAATTTTTTCTTCCTAGAATCCTCTCCCTGATCTTTACATATCACCAGGGATGGGCTTCAAAAATTTTAGCAAAGGGTTCTCTGCCTGGTTGCTGGGTGGCCGTGGCCATGGTGAGTGTAAGTTGACCTCCTGCACCATGGTGAGGGGGAAGTTTTTGCCCTCCCTGGGCTCCGGAGGCTTTTCTCAAGCCTCCAGGAGGGTGAAAATGGCCTCTGGCCTCTGAAGCCAGAAATGGGTCCATTTCCAGCCTTCCTGAACTTCTGGGAGGCCCTTTTTTTACCCTCCCTGAGCCTCCATGCGTGCCCTGCACTTACCTGTATCCAAAATGGGCCACATGGAAACTCCTGGGAGGGGAGAGGGGGTGGGGCCAGTCAGGAATGGGATTTCTCCCGAACCCCTGTAAAACCCCAGCAGCCCACCCCTGCATATTGCCCTAGAAATTGTTAAAACTTTTTGACAATTTTGCATTGTTTTAATTATTTTATTCAGTTTGATACTATATGACTCCAATCTACTCTGGGCAGCTGACAGTATCTCCCCTTCCCTTGCCTTTGAGACTGTAAATGAAATTATGCTGCATATGTTATCATCAAAACGAAATGTTAAAACAGAATTTAGCAGACTACTCTCCTTTTTCCAAATTAACTTTTCCAGTGTCTACACACATGCAAGTATATATAGCAATAGAGCCGTGGGATTGTCACAAGTAAGTAAAGGCCCGGTCCCACTGGTTGACAGATCCAAAACGTATGCATAAAGGGCACAGCGGATGAGCAAAATTTCAGGGGTGGCTCCATCCGTTGTCATCCACTCCAAAAAGTGGCAAAAATTTGCAAAAACAGAACGGAAAAGAACGGACGTGGGTAGTATGTAGCGGGGATGTTAAATGGATGTTCATAGGAAGCCTAGTGGATGGATGAAAGCTGATGGAAGCGGGATGACACAGCCAAGGGGTCGGGGAGAATTCAAAACGGATGCATACAGAAGGGGGCGGATGCAATAGCGGATGAAGCAGATGCATCACACCCGGACGGGCCTATTAAGCGAAACAAAAGGGATGCTGGGGTGGATATGATATCGGATGCAAAGCATTCACCTGTGGCATGCGGGGAGTATGAATTGGTGTCAGCTCCATGGTATAAAAGGACTGCAGCCAACACACAGTCAGCTATACAGGGGAAAGATGTGCTCCCCCCCCCTGGCACTGACTCTGAAGCTGCTGCTGCTGCTGCTGCTGCTGCTGTGGTGGACCAGCCCCAAAGCCCTCAAAGCCCTTGAGTTGCTAAGGCCCTGCTGCTCACCCCGAAAGCCCCTGTAAGAGCCCCGCTGAAGGCCCGGCCCTGCCTGCCCAAGCCCCTTGAAGGCCCTGCTGCTCAAGCCCCTGAAGGCCCTGCTCAAGCCCCTGCCAAGGATGGAAGATGGCAAGGGAAGAAGAAGGAGAGACGGAAACCAGTACAACCAGTTCCAAGGAGCATGAGGATGAAGGTGCCTGGAAGGCTGACGGGAGAAACGAGTACCTCTGGAGAAAGGGCCACAGATCCTCTATTCGCGACACCAAGAAGAAGCAGGCAGCTTGAAAGACAAGGCAGAGAAGCCTGGGGTACCACTGCAGATAGTACTTCCTAGATGGTGGGAAGCACCATGCACCACCTGGTATGGTGAGCTACACCTCAGAAACAGGAGCGCCGTGTCAAGCCTCCCTGACTGGGAGATGGCGTCCTGGCAAGTTGCATTTTCCTGGAGGGTGGAGGATCCGCCATCCGAGGAGCAGCCCCTCTGAGACCCCTCTCCCTCAGACAAGCCCACAGACAGCCAGTCCTCTTCCAGACAGGAGGCCAGCTACCCCCTGTCCAGGCAAGTGGTAATATCAGGATGACGCCCACAGCAGAGACCCCCCCTGACAGCTTCACTCCCCATGCCGGAAGATTTGGAGGATCCTGTGGAGGATGATGCCCCTGCTGTTCCACAAAGGAGGAAAAAGCGCAGCCACCAGAGGCAAACCCACCCCCAACGCCCAGCTCCAGAGATGCAGGCAGAGAAGGCAGACTGGGAGGCCAGGACCACAGTGTCCTGTTGGAGATCAGGGACACAATGAAGAACCAGCACAAAACCTCTCTCTCAGCTGGTTCCACTTGGACAGCATCCTGGGCCGGAACACCTTCATCAACCCTTACGTGGCCAGACCCTGAGGGACCTGCCCAAGACCCAGTACCAGGTGATGAAGCAGAAGATCACAGCACTTCTGCCACAACCCTAAGGCCCAGCTGAGCTGGCTTCCTACCCAGTCCAGGTCTCGCTCCTCCACCCAGGCGATTGGTCACAGCCCCTTCCCACAGCTTCAACAGTCCCTCACCTTACCAAGCTACGACTACCAGGACTTCCCACAGCAGAAGCAAACTTCCCAATCCAGGCCCCAGGTTCATCGGATGCCAAGATGCCAACCTCACCCGCTGCAGACCAGACAGCCCCACTACACTTCTCCCAACCCTCCTCCACCCCACAGCCAAGCCCGTCAATGGACAATCTGTCATCAGTCTTTGGGCCTGACATCTCAAGTCCTTGATGAACGGGCCTCGTCACAACCTCAACGGGACTGAGGTCAGCTTTCAGATAGCTTCCTGAATCACACCATCACGCTGTTGTTTACCCTCCGGGCCAAAGCACCCCAATGTGCCTCAGACCAGCACTCGCAAGCACAAGGCCACCCTCCACAGGTTCCCTGTGCCCGCTTAACAGCTATGACCCAGGACATGACTCAGAGTGACTGAGCAATAGGTGTCAGAGACTGAAGTTTGTTTACTGTTTAAGTTTATCTTTGCTTTAGACAGCTTACTTGGTCATTTTGCTTGTTTTAATAAAGTCATTACAAGTTTAACCTAAGAAAGTTTATTAAAGGTTATCTTTGCTTCAGACACTTAATACAGTTTACCTGGTTCATTTTGCTTATTTAATAAAAGTCATAAAGTTTACCTAAGAAAGTTTAATGAAGCGTTATCTTTGCTTCAGACACTTAGTTTACTTGGTTCATTTTTTTTACTTAAACAAGTGTTGGTGAAAACTTGAAAAAATGGTTTAGCTTTGCATGCTTTGTGGATAGATAAGATAGTTGTGGATAGATAAACTTCCAGGTGCAAACCACAGTGGACTGTATGGTCCACCACTCAGCGATCCTAAATGATTTTCTCTCCCCCTTTTTATAGAAATATTGGTTTCCACGAGGTTCCTTCTACATACTCGAAAATATACTGCAGACATCCCAAATATAGCGAGATACATTCCCAGATACAAACGTCTTTTCTCCGTCTATTTCCATGCTACTAATGCCTGTGTAGACGTTCCGTGTACTTTTAGTTTCCTCCCTCTTTCCATTTTTAGCTAGCGAAATGTGAAAGTTGAGGGATGACCAGAGGATGCAGAGAGGATACACGGACGTTTAAACGGATGATAATGGACATGTAGAACGTTTGTTTGCCCGTATATGTCAACGATGTACATCGTACAGAGGTGGAAAGTTCATCCTTCACAAAAGTTTTATGCAGCTCAAAACTCTTGCGGTGGAGAAAATTTGCCAGTGACAGAGCTCGACGGATAGAGTGTATTGAAACACATATGCAGTGAATACCACAATGGATGGCAAAAGCGTTTTCCAACGGATGGCAAGCTTTTTTAAACATTTTACATCCTCTTTGCATCCGTAAGTGCAGTGGGACTGGGCCTTAAAGCTTCCAGCCCCAATCAATGTATATGAAATTGCTTTTCAAGTAAGCAGGTGTTTGAGCCTGCAATTGTTACAATTGTTAAATAATATTGTTATTGTTGGACAACTTTAACAAAAGTTGCTTAAAAAATAGAAGGATCATCCAAATTAGTCTGGGTTCAAATTTTTCTGCATTGGCCTCACATTTCTCTCATTAAATTACTAATGTCAGTTAAACAGAATATGCTGTATTATACCAAAATAGTCTCTTGCTTCTTTGGGGTTGTGGAAAGTCTCTGATCAGATGAGCTTTATTATTTGCTCTTATCCATGGATTTATTTACACTATATCCTCTGATTAAATTCAGGCCACCTGAATAGCAGATGTGAAATAGCAAATGAGCAATTCTAAGTATTGATTTGGATACAAGATATAGAGAAATCGTTTATTTGTAGTTTTTCCTAAAATGTTAGAATGCTGTTCTGGGACACTCAGTTAAAATTGCTGCTGAATATTAGAAATATGCTCATTTGTCCCCCAAAATCAATTGTTTTCTTTCAACCACCCAAAAGTTTCATCTTTTTCTTTTCAGAAGAGTTCATACAAGAGTAGATTGTATCTACTCCATATAACCTAGTTGGAATCAGAAACAGAATCTATAAATCATTTATCTGGTGCAGAAGAAATCATTACGTTTGATTTGCCAAATTACACATCCTAAAGTGAATCACTTGAATTATCTATGAATAAAAAGACAATCCAATATAGTATAATTCTTGAACATAGTCCACATTCCAGTCTTGAGAAGACAAACTTGTGGCTGTTTTCCTTTTACATTCTTTTCTTTTCAAAAACACCTGGAAGACAGAGAGGCCTAATCTGTAATCCTGATAGCATGCATGCTGGATTTCCTCTTAAGCACCAATCCTTTTCTTTATTAAGCATTCCTTTTAAAGATATTCCTTACCTTTCTAAAACATTTCCAGCTTTTTTTTTTGCCTCCTTCCTCCTCTTTCTCCTTTAGTTTTTACATGATTCTCAACTATTCAAACACAAAACTAAACAAAATGTTATACTTATGTTTTAAGTCTATGCTTGGATTCAAATTAAATACTCTGATTTCAGATAATGAAATTTGAAGCCTGAACAAAAGTTTGTAAACTTAAAGTCTTACCTGTTCCATCTTTTTTATCCTCATCATTTATTCATTGAGCTATATTTTCATTCCCTTGTAGAATTCAAATTCAGCCATCTTCTCTATAGTTGTCATCACAACTTTGACTTAAGAACTTCTAATGTATAATATTTTTACACTTAGATCAGCTAATATTTTTACTCTACACAATGTGTTGTCTTTCTTGGCCTTATCAAAATCTTAAGTTTATTATGCTGCCTTTCCAGATGGTATGTCATCTGTTCTCTTTTATATTTCTAATTACCAACTATATATCTTCTCTAATGTTCAAATTTTCAGTTTTGTAATTGTCCTTTTTAAGCTTCTCTATTTGTTACTTTGCATTATGATACTATATCTTGCTTTCTGTCACATCTCCAAGATTAAATTACAGAGAAGAGAAGGTTGCTGCATCCTCCACTGAACTGGTCTGAATGTTCCAAGAATTTTCCTGGACATTCCAGGAGCTGAACATACCCCCTTTATAATACTGCTTCCTTAAATTCAAGCTGGTTCCTGGACCAATATCTGCTAAGATGGGT
This sequence comes from Laticauda laticaudata, assembly GCA_004320025.1. Lineage (NCBI taxonomy): Eukaryota > Metazoa > Chordata > Lepidosauria > Squamata > Elapidae > Laticauda > Laticauda laticaudata. The sequence continues at coordinate 8,920 of BHFT01005603.1, read as the reverse complement.
TTCATTCCTGAAAGCCAACTGGAAGAGCTTTGTCTAATCACTGGATTCAGAAAAAGAAACAGTATGCCCATATCCATGCCCACCTCATGAACTCGCTTGAGTCTTCAGGAGACCTATGGCCAAGGAACATATTAAATTACTGCAGCCCAAAAATACTAATGATTCTTTCTAACTTTTTACTTTTCTTCAGTAAAATTACACTCCATCTTTAGGAATCAGAAAATGTGCAATGGAAAAGTGCACAAATTCTTTTCTTTGAACTATCTTCCTCCCCAACTCATGCTTCTGATCTACTCTGTGTCTGTACATACAAGCAATTCATCCTATCTTTTACCTATTATATGTGCTTGATTTTCTGTCCCCCTTTTCTCCCCCCTTTTCCTGCTGAACTTCACAGTTCAAAATCCCCTTGTCAGAGATCACTCTAAATGTTAAATCTACATTCATTTACCCTCCCCCCTCTCTTCCCCCCCTCACACACACATTTTGTACTCAAAATAGTGTATATACAGCAAAATAGAGTTTATATCACCTTTAAATAGATCTGTTAGATTTCATCTCTTCTCTAAATACCCAGGCTTTGTAATAAACTATGCCCTAAATACTTTTCCCCTTCTGAATTCTTTTTTTCCCAATACTTACTAATTTTCTTTTACTGTCACTTCCCACTGACTGTCAGCTTTGTGAATTACTTTTTTGTATTTTCATTGCTATGCCTTCAACAGTATTTTAAATGCAATTTGCCCTTGAATACTTAAGTCTTCTTACTGACATTCCCCAACAACATGCTTTCATTGTATTGTACCTCAATAACCACTTTCTCTGTGGTATGAGTGGTTACCATTGAATGGAATAGTTTTTAAATGCTTGCCAGTTAAAAATGTCATTTGCCAAGAAGTCCTTGTGTAATATCAATAAATCCAATATGAACAATCCTGTCCGCAGTCAAGCAAAAGGTGTCCCTAAGCATTCTAAATTTTATTTTAATTTCAGCTGACTGACTGGTTCTTTAATTGTGCAAAATGACTTTATATGGATCATTCGCTTTCTAAGTGGTCAAATATTTGAGGTCCTTCTAACTATGAAGATACATTGAAAATGTACATATCTAGATAAAAAATATCCAATTAAGTAGTTGTATATAACTTTCATGCCAATATAACTGAATTATAAATTAGAATTAACTAGAAATAGAGAAGCAGACCATATTGCTGAATATTTGCAAATGCATTGGTTAGGTTCTGCTGAACTTACTTATTTATGCTAACTCATAAATAGATAGACGTGCTATAGTTAAAATCATATATTTTAGGGTCTTATGAGCAATCGCATTAGGTACTTTATTATTTTTTCATTATGTACTCAACATGCTATTCTTTTCAAGGTAAGCAACTATGCAAAACGTGGAAAAGAAATAAAAAATAGAAAACAAAAGAAATTAAATATATAAGAAAAAGAAATGATAGTTTACATTAACACCATTCACTATATCACCTTATCCTTGCAAACTATCTTTGCTTCCATCACAAAAGCACACTTCTTTATACAGTACCTTTTGTTTTTTAATCTTCTCAGTTCTCTTTCTGAAAATCAGTTTTCCTTCAAACTGATTTATTGCTAAACTGCCTATTCACAAGAATCTTCTCAACTAACAGTTGACATCTACTTAAGGGCCTGTCACATAGGCCGACGGATGCAAAACGTATGTAAAAAGGACACAGCAGACAAGAAAATTTCGATTGTTATCCGCTCTCAAAAGTGCCCCGAATTTGCATAAACAGAGTGGACAACAACAGAAAGGAACAGATGTGGGGAGGACGTAGCCAGGATATAAAGCGGATGCTCCACAGAAGCCTAGCGGATGGAAGCGGATGGAAGTGGATGGCACATCCGCATGGCTTCCGGGGGAGCACAGCAAAGCAGACGCGCAATGGAAGGAACGGATGCAGAGCGGATGCCTAGCGGATAAAGTGGATGCATCACGGAAGCCTAGCGGATGCCTAGTGGATGCCTAGCGGATGCAAAGCTTTCACTGCACATGCGGGGAGGATGCATTGCGTCAGCCCCGTGGATATAAAAGGATGCAGCTCGCAAGCAGGTCATTTCAGATGAAAGACTGCTGCCAGACATCAGCTCCAGCCACAACCATGGGGAAGAAGAGGAAGCCTGTGCCATCTGCTGCCAGCCCTGGTGAGAAGGACAGGGCCCACCATCCACACCTGGCACTGACTCTGCTTCTGCTGGGGCTTCTTCTGCTCAGTCTGACTCTTCTGGTGCTGGGGCTTCTGCTGGGGCTTACTCTGCTGCGGCTGCTCTTGGTGCTGGTGCTTTTGCTGGTGCTGGTGCTTTTCTGCTGGGGCTGTACTCTGCTGGCAGTGCTACCTGGTCCTGCTGGTCTCTGCTGTGCTTCTGGTGCTGCCTGTGGTCCTGCTGTGCGCTGTCTGCTGGTGCTGCTGCTGGTGCTTGGCTGGTGCTTACTCGCTGCTGGATCCTGGTGCTGCTGGTCCGCTTTCGCCTGCTGATGATCCGGCTGCTGGTGCTGGCCCGTGCTGTGCTGCTGAATTGCTGGCTGGTGGTCCTGGCTTTTGCTGCTACTGTTGTTGTTGCTGCTGCTGCTGGGAGTGGTGTGGTGGAAGCAGGCCCATAAACCCTCGAAGCCCCTCTGATGAGGGCCCAGATGGCCTCTGGCCAAAGGGAGGAAGAGGCATTCGCGAGAAAAGGGGGAGAGGAGATCAAGTACTTCGCATTGCAGAGGAAACATGAGGAGGAGGTCGCTCGAAATGGCTGAGGGAAGGAACGAGTACCTAGGCGAAGCGACACAGGCTCCATGCGGAGACACCAAAAAGGAGGAGGCTACTTGGAGAAGGCCAGGAGAGCCTGGCTACAATCGGAGGTCCTCCTTCGGCTGGTGGAAAAAAGCCCACCCCAAAGAAATGCACAGCCTGTACAGGAAGGTTCACCGGTCAAAAATCTGGCCAGGCCACGGTCAAGGCTTTCTACCGCATCCAGGAGACCTCAACGTGCATGCCAAGTGGCAGCTTCTTGAGTAGGTGAGATCCGCCACCAGGAGAGCAGACCCCTCTTGACAACCTTCTCTGCTCAGGCAGCCCACAGAGGCCAGTTCCTCTATCGGCTCGAGAGTCAGCTCCTGTGCCAGGAAGAGTATTCTGTGGAGCACCCCACGATGATGACTCCACCGAACAGATTGCCACTCCCCATGAGCGGAGCGTGTGGAGGACCCCTGACAACAGTGGGAGCAGAGGGAAGGGCACTGTCCACCAAGGACCAACCGAACATCCACCCCAACTTCCACCTTCCACAGAAAGCAGGCAGAGGAGGCAGCCGAAAGGGCCCAGAGCCACACTGTCCTGCTTGAGAAACAGGGGAACAAAGCAATCAAGAAGCAGCGCAGAGATCTCCTCTCGTCAGCTGGGTAACACACCGACAGTAGAGACGTATTGCCTCAACTGCAGTGCAAGCCCTTCCTCACCTACGTTAACCAGAACCGTCATGGACATGTCCGAATCTTACAGTGGGACCAAGGTGATGCCAAAGGACAGATCACTGGTCTCTGACAACCTCCAGGTCCCAGCTGAATCCGCCGAGGCAATACGGCACCCAGTCCAGGTCTGGCTCTTCATATTCCATGCGCCAGTGTGAATGTCACCAGTCCCTTCGACATAGGCGCTTTCCAGCACTGGCTAGCATTCCCACAAGGCTACGCTACACGCGACCAGTGATATACGGCTACAGGATCTCCAGCAGGCAAGGCAGCCCTTCCCAGTCCAGGCACAGGTTCATGCGTACGCCACCGGTGCCTACCCCGGATGCCACTGATCGCCGTACAAATGCCATGACACCCACCGATGCACTGACTGTCATCACCCTGATACGCACGATGCCACGATTTTGCCACCCGGGTGCCACCATCATATGGTTCCCACGCCAATATGCCATCACGATGTGGACGGTCAAATGCCATTGCCTCAACCTCGACTCATCGCTGGCAGAGCCAGAGAAAGCCCGCCTACACTCCTCCTTCCGGCCTCACCCCAACAGACAAGCCCGGGCCTCGTAGTCTTGGGACTAAAGCACCCATGGTCATGGAGGAGGGGCTCTCAACATCCACTAGGCGGACTGAGTCCACGTCCTGCTCTCGATGACCTTCCTCCACACACACCCCATCCCTGTTGTCCCTCTCTCGGCGGCAGGCACCAACCAGATGGCGCGCTCAGACCAGCAACTGTCCAGCAGCACCACACTCCACAGCCCGGTGGAGCCCGTTCACCCCTGAGAACTAATGGAGCATGGCCTCAGAGTGACTGAGGAAAGTGCCAGAGACTGGGCTTGCTTGTACCTCGTTGAGCTTTATCTTTTGCGTGTAGGGAACAGCTTTAACTTGGGTGCATTTTGCTTTTACAGTTTGCTATTTAATGCAAAGTATATCTTTGCTTCACAGCACTTGTTTCAGTTTCTTTTAGTCAATAAGTTTGGTGGAAACTTTTAAGGAAATGGATTTTAAGCTTTGCAATACTTGTGGAGTTTGGTGTAGTTAGCGATGGCGAGCAGTGGGATGGGCAGGGTGATAGAGCTACAGTTGGGATGGTACATGTAGCTGTGGGATGGGGGTTAAGGAATAGGCAGTGGGGATGGGCAGGGATACCTTTGGGGATGGTGTAATAGCTGTGGATAGATAAACCTCCAGTGCAAGCATAGTGGGAGACTGTAATGGTCGCACCTTCCCAGATGCCACACCTATGGCCCTTTATTTATCATAACAATGTAGATTGGTGCACAGGTACTCATCGTCAGCACCACATTTCAACATAAACACCATTCTTTATTAAATGCCACTGTGTGTCGGAACTGGTATTCTAGTCGGGCCCGACTCAACATACACTGGCACGATCTTCATCCGTGTGATGACGCAGGGAGGCTGGAAGGAAGCATCCATTAAATCGATCTAGCCATCACTGTCTTGCCTACTCCACTGCTCCCAGCTGGGGAGATTGCCACGCAGTGTTTCAGGGAGGTTGCGCAGCTTCCTTCCCTTACACATGAAGCTCTGTTGGGGTCCTTGCAACATCCACATATCTAATCAGGTTTTCACCGCTTGCCCTGCCATTTCCCTCTCACGGCTCCGAGTGTTCCCCAGTGTGCCTTGTTGGGAGTATCCACCGGCCGTGTTCTGACAGAACTGCGTGGTGTTAGCGGGTGCGACATCAGAAGAGTTGTGCAGGTGCGCAGATGGCTAGCGTAAGCATTCCATCGATGTGGTTCTTGACACGTTCTTCGTGGGCAATGCTCGGCTATGGGTAGGGGACGAAGTACCTGGAACGCTGTTGAGCCAGGATGGCCAAAGGCGTTCTCGTCACACACCCACCCCTTGCCCTGGACCCAGCTGTAGTTGAAGATACTTCTCTTCATGGGTGAGGCAATCTGGAAGTGTAGGGCTTCATGAGGCAGGCTGCTGAAGGGAGAAGGCACATCCCGCCCAACGACTGAAGTAGGGCCACATCTTGTGTGTCCCATCTTGGGCAGCGGGTCTGGATCTGGAAGCCCATGTATGGAGTTGCATTCAGCCGCCTTCTTGAGGTGACTGCATTGTGATACCTGGGCACTATATCTTGACCACAATGGACTGGATGTGTGTGTGTGTCCGGCAGCCCATCCAGGCGTTACTGCATGTCTCCTGTACAGTGGTCCCGGAGTGCCTAGGTGGCCACCTTCAGGCCCAGGGTCCACGGCTGGCCGATGTTGGTTTTTGCCTGTGGTCAAACCTGGGTTCAGCTGCTCCACAACTCTCTTGTCAAGCATGGCTGGCAGCATCCTTATGAAGTTCTTGGAATGCACGAGTGTCTGTTTGTTCCTTGCATGCTCCACCATGAGCTTGTTATTACTAGTCCCGACTCACTGTCTCTTCTCAAGTACGGATCCATCTTCAAAGGACTGCCAGACCGCTTCTTGGACGCCTGCCTTTTCGTTCAATGTATAACAGGTGAACAGAGCCTGTAGACGGGCTTCGCCACTGGTTGCAAGAATGATGGTGGCTACCAAAGGACTGTGTTATGATCTCATGGTGAACATTGAACTGGATGCTAGTAGAAGAGAAGAGCAAGAGCGAAGGCTGAAGAGGTCTGGTGACTCCGCAGGCGCTGCGTAGACCTGAGAAGGAGTATCGGCAGGTGGATTTCTTCGCCCCTTTTTTATATGGAAATTATAGGTTTTCCGCGGAGAAGTTCCTTGTTGCATCCTCTTAGACTCCTGCAGACATCGTAAAATATCCGAGATACGTCCCCTAATACAAATTGTTTTTTTTCCCGTTTCAATGCTTTGTATGCGAGCCTGCATCCACTAGTCTCATTCTCTTTCCTACGTCCGTGGCTACTAACCGCTGGCGTGTCCCGTTCCGTGTCTGTTTCGCTCCTCCGCTGTGTCCGCTTTCCGCTGGAGTGGATGTGAAGTTGCGCAGAGATGTGTAGCGGATGCCGAGCGGGATATAGCGGATGCATAAGCGGATGATGACAGACATATAACAATGTTCCCCATATGCGTAGCGGATGTAAGAACGGGACGCGTTTGGATACATTTTCCACTCAAATAGTTTTGTGCAGCTCAAAACTTTTGAGGCAATGAAATGCGTCAGTAGACGGATGCTGGACGGATAGAGAGGAAGAAAAACGGACGCAGTGAGTACAGAACGGATGCATCGCGTAAACCAACGGATAGCAAGTGTTTCTCTCCATTTTACATCCTCTTTCCATCCGTTGGTGCTGTGTGACAGGGGCTTTACACTTAGATAAGGGTCCATGTGTATGTGTGTTTGTGTTTATGAATATTATAATAGAAATAATTATAGCAGTATGCTTTATAATTATATGCTCATCTCCCATTGGTACTACTTAGAATAAAATATAAAAAATATATAGGTATCTATATGTTTAATAACGTAAAACAACAATACAGAACTTTTTCTCCAGGTTGTGGGATTTGATTTCCCTGTAATCAAGGTCCCAGGGCCCAAAATTGGATTTGGAACAGGATAATATACAACTATAACATGAACTAAATTAAAATGTGTTGAATTTCAAAGTAAAACTAAAATACTTATTTCTTATGCTTACTGTGCTTAATTAAGTACGTCTTCTCTCACATTAAAAATTAAAATTCAGCAGCAGCTTCTGCAGGGTGCTCTTGGATACCACATTGGGGCTTTGGAATTTCAAGAGTCCCTGGCATTACAGACTGACCTAGACTGACCGAAAATAATTGCTTTTTGAAAGTTTAAAATACCACTTATTCTACACTTTGGTACTGAGCTGCATATAACCAAAATTCATCTCAAAGAATAATAAGCAGTCAGCTGGAAAAGGCCACAGATTTTACTTTATCATGAGATGACATATAGAGATCATACTGTCAGGATAAAAAGTACTTTTCAGATGTCTAAATGGGTAAGAAAAGAAAGTGACTGTAAATAAAATTTGCTGCCTTCCTCGATCAGACAGTCAGTGACCCTCAAGAGAATGTCTGCATGGCACTGATATGTGATAATGTACTGAAAATGACAAAAGCATAAAAGAATCAGGTTTGGGGCCTACTAGTTTGATCATAAGGTAAGGTGTTTTAGAATTCAGTGTCCAGATAAACTGAAACTATGATATTATGCTTATGTATAAATCTATCTAATGGCAGAGATGTTTACTAGACATTGTAAAGTTAATACTTATTCAAGTAATATTAATCCATTGCTTTTATATGAGTCTGAAAGAAAGAAATTACATTGTACATATTTAAGCTTATGTTCCATAAACTGTATCCAAGCTCTAGAATGCTTTGAATGGACTTATTTTAATCAATATAATATGTAATCAAGAAAACTTGATTGAAGTTATGACTTAAAGATGAGTTTGGTTATTACAATATTAAAATAGATAAGCATTGCTGTTCCTGCAGTCAAGAAAAATATCATTCATTTAAATGCATAATTAATCATAGATTTAACACTTTGCTAAATAGTGAACAATATCAATGTTAGCATTTTTCAAGAAATAGAAACTCTCATATGCTACACAGAAAAGAAGTTTTGCTTGTATGTCTTTTTATTAAACAGAATGCTACATTTAAAGTTATAGAATACCTTGTCATTTATCTAGATCTATTTATGTAATAGGTTAAGCTACCTTGCAAGTTGACCTAGGACCATCATAAAATAAATAATTCTGCTGGTGCATTAACAGCAGCTACAAAGTCTGCTGCTGACTATTTTTCTTTGCAAAAGAAAGCTGCTAAAAATACTTGACTGAAAGATATATGCAAAACACAATAGTTTTGAAAGTTANAAGCTGCTAAAAATACTTGACTGAAAGATATGTGCAAAACACAATAGTTTTGAAAGTTATGTACAAATTTAGAACATTGAATGTTCATCAGCCAATGCTGACAAGAATCTTCTCACACAACACTGGTCCAAACAAATGGTTCCTTGAAACAAATGGGTAGCCTCTCAATTTCAAAAAAGGAAATATGGTTTCATGGTCTGAATAGCATCATCAAATGAATGTATGTTATTCTAGATAGATCAGGGGTTACAAACAGGGTGCTTAGATCTGGTCTGTGGGGCCACTCTGGAAACAGCAAAGGACTGGCCCACAGTACCTCTGCCAATAAAAACGGAGTTTGAGAGGGCTTCATGTGGCCCTCCCAGCTCTACTTTCAGCCACAACAGCATCCTGCAGCCCTCTGCCAGCAAAAACAATGCCTGGGGAGATTGTTGCAACCAAAAACAGAGCCCAGGCAGGCCATACATGGCCTCCCTGACTTTGTTTTTTCCAGCAGAGGGCTACAGGTAGCGACTGTAGCCAAAAACAGAGTTTCAAAGAGTGACAGGGAGCTGGCCTCACCCACCCCAACCACATCT
>BHFT01005602.1:0-41536 GCA_004320025.1 Laticauda laticaudata | reverse complement strand
GGCCAATGACAGCTCTTTAAGATTTCCTGCCATCAGGCAGGCCAATTGTAATGGTACTTTATTAACCAATCCTATTGAGGTCTGCTCGGCCAATGAGATTAAAGTATTTGGAGTATTCTAATTCTTATATACAATACTTTTCATGAAGAGAACACAGGATAGTGGTTTCTGGCAGGTTTAAATTCTGGGAGATAAGGGAATACCATTCATTCATTCATTCATTCATTCATTCATTCATTCATTCATGCCAATCCTTAACTTTAGAAACTCATGTTCAATTAATCACTCAGAGCTCCCTTTCCTTCATTAACAGTTAGTGGGTACATTTCCAACAGGGTCTGTATACTGTAAGTACCCAATTATAAACCATTCTTCCTATACAGTTATATGGCTAGGTATATAATCTTTCCCACTTTTTACCTAAAATCTCTTTTGGGGGGCCTTGTGATTTCTATTTTTATTTCTAAGGCTTTTTATTGTTCTTATGTATAAATTTAAAAGGGCTTAAATCTAAAGGTAATTTGTTTTTCATATAAACATATTACGGGTATTTTAAAACTGTTGTTAAAAACTGTAGAATGATTTTTATGATAAAAAATAACAGTCCTACTTTGGCATTACTATCAGTAAAATGACCCACATATTATAAATAGTCAAAATATTATTTCTAAAATATTTTCAGAGTCTTTTCTTATTTTGGATGTTCAAATTGCATGCTTACACTGCAAGTTGATGTATTTATTCAGAAATACAGATTGCCAATGAAAATTGTCTACTAGCCGGAGTATAAATAGTAGGGTAAATTTGAAGTATGATTGCAACTGAGACCAACTGCAATTTGCAATCATTTTCCATAAGCTAAAAATGTCAATGTTCTGTCATTATAATGAAGAATAATGGGATTTACGAACCGACATGCAAATTTCCCTAAAGTTTGGATATATCAAGCAAATGCAATCATATTTTTACTAATACTGTGCCAAACCTAGTATCAAACCACAATTCAGAGAGAAGCAGAAAGGAAACATATGTGTTCATTTTATTTTTATCCTGTTTATCACTTCATAGTTTTGGCATTTGTTTTATTATTCTTTTCTAGTTAAATCCTCCTCCTCCTCTTCCTCTTCCTCCTTCTCCTCCTGCTCCTCTTCTCTCTACTCCTCCTCCTCCTCTTCCTCCTCCATGGCCCTACTCATTCAAGGATTATTTTTCCTGTAAAAGTTATCTTTGTCAAAATAACAGCAATAAGGTAACAATAATAAGGGCAGAGTTTATATAATTGAAATAATGCCATTATACTATAAATATGCTATAAATCATTTAAATCATATTGGAGAAGTTGTTCTCTTCGATGATCCAAATCTTTAAACACATACATAGAAGAATGGGAATGCAGACTTCTTTGTGTGTATATTTACTTTTTTTAATGTTAATTCATCTAGTCTGAAATGAAAATATTCAGCTACTGAAGACTTGGTGAAGACAAAGTTTGTAATCTATATAATATTAAAACTTGTGTCTATTTGTTTGTAACGTTCAATTTGGAGGAACAGTTTTTTGAACCAGACTGCCTCAAATATGCTATATACACAATGAATCTAAAATCCAGTGTCCATGTTCCCATCTGATGGAAATATAGCAAAATTGTGGCTATTTCAGTGCAACCACATTGCTTCAATGAGCTGCAACCACATGATCATCTTGCATTCAAATCCACCCATGCCCTTTTCCCCTGTATATGCTGTAGCACTTCTCTTTGTAACTTGTATACAGCTTCTTCCACATCTTAGTAGCAATGTGCGCACTTTACCTAAGATTACCTTTTCTCTTCTTCCAGTGGCACCCCACTACAGCTGAGATGCATTTATATCACATCAAGCCAAACTAAGGGCAGAATATAAATATGATTTACAATATTAGTGAGTTTGTGTGTAAGACAGAAATGGAAAGGCATTTAAGGGTATATACTACATATTTATAACAACATGTAAGGACACAGAAATATTAAAACAAAGTGGGTCCAGATGCTTTATGCTCATAGAAGCAGCAATGTATTATGTGTCACTTGCCTTTCCAACAGTTTTCCTGTGAAAGTTGGTATGCACCAAGGCTCAGCCTTATTGTCATTGCTATTCACTGTCATCATAGATAACGTTATGTCAGATCTACATCATAGTGCACCCTGAGCCTTGTTCTCTGTGGATGATGTCTTGCTCACAGTTACCACCAGAGAAAAACTGAAACATTGTGTCCAAACATAGAACTGTCTTAACCAATTTGGTTTGCATCTTAAGGCTAGGTCCCACTGGCCAACGGATGCAAAATGTTTGCATAAAGGAAACAGCGGATGAGCAAAATTTTGGGGGTGGCTCCATCCATTGTCATCCGCTCCAAAAAGTGGTGAAAATTTGCATAAACAGAACGGAAAAGAATGGAAAGAACGCGAAAAGAAACGTGATGGGGTAGTACGTAGCCGGGGATGTAACAAGTGGTTCATAGGAAGCCTAGTGCGATGAACAGTGGATGGATGCGGATGGACACCTCCGAAAGGGCTTCCGGGGGGAAGAATTGCGAAAGCGGACGGCATAGCAAGAAAGGGGCGGATGCGAGTAGCGTGATGACACAGATGCATCCGGATGCCTAGAGAGAAAAAGCGGTATGCCGCCCGATGTAATATTCGGATGCAAATTTATTCACTTCACATGCAGCAGGAGTATGAATTGCCGTCAGCTCTGCGGCGATATAAAAAAGTCCGCACTGGCATTGCAGCAGCATTCACGAGAGGAAAGACGTGCTGTCACATACACTTCAAGGAACAATGGTTCGTCAGTCAGTGCAAGTAAGAGGAAGTCCCGTGCCTACTCGTTCCAGCCCTGGCAAGAAGGACAAGAACCAGCATCCAACCCCCTGTGCACTGGACTCTGAAACTGCTGCTGCTGGTTGCTTCTCTAGGTGGTGCTGGGTGTTGCTGCTGCTGCTCCTGCTGTCCTGCTGCTGGTGGTGCTGCTGATGGTGGTGGTGCCTGCTGCTCCTGCCTGCTGTGGTGGGACAGCCCCAAGGCCTCAGAGCCCTGCTGCTGAAGGCCCTTGCTGCTCAAGCCCCTGAAGGCCTTGCTGCCTCAAGCCCCTGAAGGCCCTGCTGCTGAAAGGCCCTGCAGAGGGAGGAAGAGTGCAAAGGGAAGGAGAAGGGAGGAGAGGAAGACAGTACAGACCATTTCCCGAGGACCCATGATGATGAGGCTGCTGTAATGATGAGGGAGAACGAGTACCTGGGAGAAAGGGCCACAGACTCTATCGGACACCAAGAAGAAAGCTAGGCACTTCTGGAGAGAGCAAGGAGAGAGCCTGCGGACTAACACTGCAATTTACTCCTGGGATGGTGAAGCACATGCACAACGGCTGGTATGGCAAAGCTTACACCTGAAGAAATCTGGGCAGGGCCACTGTCAAGCTCACTGACGGGAGAGTACGTCATGGCCAAGTGCAGTTTTCCCCAGGAGGATGAGATTGCCGCCACATGAGGAGCCGCCCCTCTGAAACCCCTCTTCCCTCAGAACAGCTCAACAGGACAGGCAGTCCTCTTCCAGCCAGGAGCCAGCGAGCCTGTCCAGGTAGGTGTCTTCAGAGGGCCCCACAGCAGAGACCCCCCCGACAGCTGCACTCCCCATGCCAGCAGACTTGGAGGATCCCTGTTCACAAATGGAGGAAGAAGCAGCAGCGCACCAGAGACCAAACCACCCCACCCCATCCCACCTCCACAGGATGCAGCAGAGAGGCAGACTGGAGGGCCAGAACCACACTGTCCTGTTGGAGATCAGGGACACAATGAAGACCAGCACAGAACTTCTCTCTCAGCTGGTCCATTGGACAGAGGATCCTCGGTCACCACACCTACATCACCTACATGAGCACACCCTCATACCTGCCGGAGGCCCGTACCAGGTGATGAAGGAGAAGATAACAGCACTTCTGCACAACCCTCAAGCCCAGTTGAAAGCTGCTCCTACCCAGTCCAGGATCTGCTCCTCCATCCCAGGCAATATCACAGCCCTTCCATGGCTTTCAACAGCCTCTCACCTACCAAGGCTATGACTGCCAGGGACTTCCCACAGCAAAAACAGACCTTCCCAGTCCAGGCCCAAGGTTCATCGCATGCCACAGATGCACTACTCATCAACGCAGGCTGCAGACCAGACAGCCTCACATCTCAGTACTTGATGAAGGGCCTCTCCAACCTCACAGACTGAGTCGCTCTTGGAGAGCTTCCTGAACACACCATCCCCTGTTGTACTCTTGGGGCGAAGCACCCAAATGGCACTCAGACCAGCACTCAAGCCACAGCCACCTCAACAGTCCCTGCCTGCTTAACAGCTGAGACGATGGACATGACTCAGACTGATTAAGAATAGTGTCAGAGGACTGACTTGTTCACTTGTCACTTTATCTTGCTTAAGACACTTTACTTGGTTCATTTTGCTTATTTAATAAAGTCATAGAGTTTACTTAAGAAAGTTAAATAATGGTTATCTTGCTTAACAACACTTAATTCAGTTTTACTTTGGTTCATTTTGCTTATTTAATAAAGTCATAAACGTTACCTAAGAAAGTTAATAAGGTTATCTTTTGCTTAAGGACACTTGGTCATTTTTTTAACCTTAGTGAACTGTTGGTGAAAACTTTTTACAAATGGTTAAGCCTTTTGCATGCTTGTGCGATAAGATAAGGATAGTTGTGGGATAGATAAAACCTCCAGTGCAACATAGTGGGACTGTATGTTCCACCATCCCAGCTGCCACAACATATGGACCTTTATTATCAATAACAATTTATTCATTGATCAACACATTTCAAAAATAAACAAAGTTTCTTTGTTAATGCCCTAATTCATTGTAGGACCACTCAACATACATCGGCACAATCTCATCAGTGTTACGACAGTCTCCAAAGAAGCATCCACTTAATCATCTATCATCCTGTCTTGCACCTCCACTGCTCCAGCTGGGGAGTTGCATCAGTGTCTCAGTAGGTTGCACTACTTCTTCCCTTCACGTGAAAGCTCTGTTGGGGCCATGAACATCCACCAGTGTCTATCAGGTTTCGTCCTTGCCTCCATTCCCCAGGCTCCATGTCCCCATTCCCTTGTTGACGGTCCACAAGTCTGTTCTGCAATATTGGGTAGTGGGTGCGCATGAGATTGTGCAGGATGCAGCAAGCTTCCACGATCCTCCTCATGTGTCTGTGGGCAATACTGCATGGTGGTGAGAAGTACCTGGAACCTGTTGGCCAGGATGCCAAAGGCATTCTCCATGCCTCATCTGCATGGTGGTAGAAGTATCTGAACCTGTTGGCCAGGAATGCCTAAAAGGCAATCCTTCACCACCCGTCTTGCCCTGGACAGCCTGTAGTTGAAGATCCTCTCTTCACGGTGAGGTATCTTGAACTGAAGGGTTTCATGAGGTAGGTTCCTGAGGGAGAATGGCGTCATCATCCACGATGAAGTAGGGCACATCTTGTGTGTGATTGGTAGGGGATCTGGATCTGGAAAAACCTATGATGAGGTTGCATTCCAGCCCATTCTTGAGGTCACTGGCATTGGTATACTAGGCTATCTGAAAGCTGATCCATTGCCTGAAAGCATCGATGTAGATGAACCTGCAGTCAGCATCAACCATGGCAAAGAGGATGATACTGAAGAAGCCCTTGTAGTTGTAATAATTGGACCCTGATTGGCTGGAGCTTTGCAGGCCACGTGCTTCCCATCTATGCTCCAACGGTGTGCGGAAAACCTCTTGATCACTCTTCTGAAGTTTCCTCCAGCCTTGTTCAGTGGTGGGGCACTGGAGGAACTCTTCCACATATTCTTCGATGATGGCCTGCACCACTTCTCTGACCACTTTGCTGAGCTGTTGTGTGCCACCTCCAGGCATACTGCATTGTTTCTGTATGTGGTTCCAGAGGCCAGGTGCTGCAGAGTCAGTGCCACCTTCAGTCCAGTGGTCCAGGTTGGGATGGAAGTTTGGTGCTTGGCTTGATCAACCTGGGTCTCAAACGCTCTAACAAGTTCGTCAAACATGGCTGGTGGCATCTTCATGAAAGTGATGGAATGCACGAGAGTCTTCATTCCTCAACTCCATCATGAAACTGGTCATACAGTCCAAACCTCCATTCTTTTCACGACGCCATCCTCAGAATCCCACAGCTCTTGGACATCTCCTTCTCCTTCTGTGTGTAAAACTTGATACAGTTTGAACAGGTTTTGGTTCTGGTGATATGTGAGCAGCTATCATTACAGACTGTCATCATCCATGGTGGAGAACAATTGGTTGATGTGGAAGACCAAGACCAAGGGTGAAGAGGTATGTACACCACAGCTGCTGGACTCATTCTGAGATCCAGATGATTTTTTCCCCTTTTTATAGAAAATATCGGTAATCCTCTAGGTGTCCTTCTACATACTCTAGACATATGCGACATCCTAAATATCCGAGATACATCCCAGAATACAAGATGTTTTGTCCCGTTTTGAATACTTTTCTATGAGATGCATACACTTACATCCTTTCTATTTCCATGCTACTAATGCTGTGTAGAATGTTCCGTGTACCTTTGTTTCCTCCCTCTTTCCGTTTTCAGCTGCAGTGGGAATGTGAGTTGAGGGGATGGCCAGAGGATGCAGAGAGGACACAGCGGACGTTTAACGGATGATAACGGACATAGAATGTTTGTTGCCCGTATATGCCGTGGATGTACATTGTACACAGTGGAAAGTTCATCTGCTCACATATTTTGTGCAGCTCAAAACTTCTTGCGTGGATGAAATCTCAGTGGACGGATACTCGAGGGATAGAGTGTATGAAACACGTATGCAGTGAGTACACAACAGATGCATCGCATTTTCCAATGGATGGCAAGCTTTTTTTAACGTTTTACATTCTCTTTGCATCCATTAGTGCAGTGGGACAGGGGCTTTAATGTCAGCAAGACTGAGTTTCTAGAATCTAATACAATCACTCCATCATCCAAGTCTGTGGCAAAGATCCAGTAAAAACAAACAGATTCCATCACTTAGGTTCCTATCTGGAAAATGATGATGGTATTAATGAGACAGTGTGCATGAGAGGGAATGCAGCATGGCTCAAAGATGCTGACTGTGCTATGGAAGGGGAGGAGGAGGAGGAGGAGGAGAGGAAGAGGAAGAAGAAAGAGGAAGAGGAAAGGAATGAAGGAAGAAAAGAAAGAAAGAGAAAGAAGGAAGAAACTCATAGCTTGTATTCTACTGGCAGATGAAACAACATTGGATTACAATCCATGCTTCTATGCAGTGCTTTTCATTATCCTGTTTCTAGCTGATTTGAGCAATTTTATATGAATAGATTGTAGACCCCACTTCAAATAAAATAACTGATTCTATATAGTAAGCATGTTTTATGAAATGTAATTATAATAGATTATAATGAGAAAAATAAAATTCCTTTAAAATGATTTCTAAGGAAAACTGCTGAAAAGCTTGAGATAGATCATATTTGCAATACAATCTTTTGAACAATACAGTCAGAGTATGATAGAAAACGCAGACATTTTTTTATCACTCTTGGTAATTGTTTATTGTTGTTTCCCAAGACTAAACTCTGAATAAACCTGCAATTTCTTTGAATTACATAATTCATAAAATGTAAAGTGATCGCCTAGAATTAGATAGCTGCTTTTTGTTTAGATTCTGATTGCAGTCATAAAATATAAAACACATCTTCACACAAAAGTCCTATTTCTTTACAGATCAATGCATTGAGTTACAGATCAATGCATTGTCATGATTCAAATCAAACAACTGTAGATAATTAAATAATAGGATAATAACTTTATTATACAGTATGTGAGATGCACTAGACATTACAGTTAAAGTCTAGACCTGTGGTGGTTAGAATGCAGTATTACAGGCTAATTCTGCTGACTGCCAGCAGTTTCATTCTGATGGGTTCAAGGTTGACTTAGCCTTCCATCCTTCCAAAGTCAGTAAAATGGGGACCCACAATGTTGGAGTCAATATGCTGACTCTGTAAACTGCTTAGAGAGGACTATATTATGAAGTGGTATATAAGTCTAAATGCTATGGCAATGACTAAATCAGTGTTTCTCAAGCTTGGCAATTTAAACATGGGTGGATATCAGCTCCCAGAATTTCCCACCAGATATGCAGGCTGAGGAATTCTGGGAACTGAAATCCATCCATCTTAAAATTGCCACGATTGAAAAATTCTGGTTTAAATTTTGATTAAAGCAGGAGAAAACCTTTCCTTTCCTATGCTCCTTGATGTTCTGTTAATCTTTATCAACTCCTGGATTGAACAGATTTCTTATATCTAGAAATTAGGCAGCGGTTAAGCAAATATGATTAACAAAAGAATTTGGATTGACTTTTGCCTTATGTCAATTAGTGAATGAAAATGTTCAAAACTGAGCTGGAAAACCTATCAGTTATGTTTACCTGGAATTCCTGCTTTCCTTGATATATCCTTTTTATATTTAAAGAAAGCTTCTTTTCTCTTTCTCATAAACAATTACCTTCTGTTACTTTGAATATCTGCATGTGGAATGCAAGAAAAATCCAAGTAACATGCAACAAAATTAACACATCTGCTGATCATAAAAAGAATACAAATATTGTCAAAGAAATTTATTTAATGAAAATACCAATTAAATAATTGTTGGTTGGTCTTGACAAATGGGGAAAGGACACCTTGTGAAAAGTAATTTGACATGGACGAACAAATCATTTAGTTTAATTTAAACTGTAATACAAACTCACAATTTAATTAATCAAATACAACATTAGTAGGTATATAAACCACCGAAACAGGATTGAATACTGATTCACAGAAAAAATAGAAGAAAATTGTTTATGTGCAATAAGTTAATTTTGTTTCAAATTCCAAGACAAAATCAAAGTAAAGTGATTGTAACTTTTATTTTTAATTAATCAAAGTTACTGAGATCTTGGAATATTTATGCAGCAGATACAATTCTTCTGAGTTATCATACAAATTTTAGTGTTATTTTGAATTGATAGACTTTCTTGACAAATCATTTCTTCATGAATAATTTTAGCCAACCATTATTCCCTAAGCAAGGTTTTGATTGGTATACACTTTACACATACAAACAAACACACAGACATACACACACCACCTTCAGAACACACACACACATACACACACACACCACTTGCACAGGGATACATTATGAATCAGAAAATGATAGTAGTTCACACAAAAATGTGCTGTTTTATTTGCCCATATTTCAAAGTCTTATGCTACCATATTAATGAGTTGGAAGACTCATTGTTATCTTATAATTTTAATGGAAGAAAAATTAAAGAAAGAAATTCCTGGTGTTCTGTTATTTCATTTCCATACTTGCAATTTTCAATGCAATGGCTTTGATTTAAACAAAAATATACAGGATATGTATGTAGACATACCCAGAAATAAAGCCAAGTGTATTTTGTGGGAATTTGTTAGCTATTTGTAAGCATTTTACAAACAAGGCAAGGTGGTCAATGGGCCAAATAAATTCTTCACTCTGAATTATTTGCTCAGCTGTCCTTGCCAATATTTTCTTCTTATCCACAAATCCATTGAAAACAGAAAAGGAATTGGCTGAACTGTTTTCCACAATAAATGAACTTGACCAAGCATTTCCTTGTCAATGGGGAATTGGCCAGATGAATTTCAGAGAATAAATATCAATTCTTCAAGTTGAGGAGAAATTTCAATGCCTTATTCCCTGCTGGTTGATAACAGAGACAGGGACATGACTAGATGGACACTTCTGTTCCTAAATCTTACACTGAATACGATTTCATGAGGTTGATACTAAGATATCCGCCAGGCAATTTTTTTTAAAGTTACTTCTCTGTTCAAAGACATCAAGCAGCTAAGATTACCATGGCAGTTCAATACTTGCAGAGTCACATGTCAAATTTATCACCAGAGTCAATCCTCTTGTGATTTGACAAGTAAATACATCTTAGTACAAAATAGGACACCCAGAACAGAATTAGGATGAGGGGAAGAAGCCTAAACAATTCATTTTCACAGTATTTTTTTGTAGGGCCCTGAAAACTACTGGACAATAATCATCTCATCAATATTTTCAGTGTTATTTAACTTTGCCTGAAAGCTACTATAAACCTCTTATATCTATTAGTCTATTTGAAAATATTTTATTTATTTAAATTAAATATGTTTTGCATTCTTTTTATTTATTTAAATCTTTACTTATCTATACATACCCACAAATGTTGGTAAATACATACTGTTATCTTTAGATTGATTGGAACACATACAGCACATGCAGAAACATATTTAATTGGTACACCTACAACAAGCTTTAATCAAATAGTATGAATACCACAATACTGTGAATCAATATATATAATTATATATAATTATATATAATTTGATTATATATAATTATTATATATATATATAATTATATATAATTTGACTCCACGTTTTGGCCTCTGTGTAATATATAAGGCCTCTTTAAAGATCCAGAACTAAATTATTAATAGTTTTAGGTAATTTAATGCCAGAGGGATCCAATTTTTGAATGAAAGAAGAATTCTTTATCAAAGCTACCTTGATATTTTACAATCCTGAGCAGAATACATTGAAGGAGAGGAAAAGGAACAAATGACAAAAGTATTATCATTAAGAGTGCATANCTTCCTTCCTTCCTTCCCTCCCTCCCTCCTTCCTTCCTCCCTTCCTTCTCTTGCTGCCTTCCCCATTTGCTTTACTTGGCAAAGGTAAGTGGCTGCTGCTGAATGGAGAGGAGAATGAGGTGGTATGCTGGAGTGCAGGTTAGGAATTGTACTGTATATTGGGTGAGTAAGAAGTGCTGCATAAATCAGGAAGTGTGTGTGGATGTGTTCAAGATATGCTGTGTGGTCAGATAGGGCAACATGGTTTGTCAGGGCAACTTGGATTGAAAAAACTGTGTGAAGTTTGCAGAGAGTGTGAGAGGTTCTGTGTGGCTTGAGCAAGATATGCAGAGGGTGATATAGGTCAAGAAGTGCACATGAAATCAAGGGGCTGTGTGAGAAGTACCAAGCAGGTCAGGGAGGGCACATATGGAAGTACAGGAAGGGAAGAGTGCTTGAGAATATGTGAGAGGTACCATGCAGATCAGGAATGTTGCATGTGGGAGTGACATGAGTTGGGAAAAGTGCATGGAGATGTGCCCAATGTGACACTATGTGGATTAGGGAAGGCACACAGGGAAAGGTAGGGTCACGAAGGATGCCTGGGATACCCGAGAGCTGCTGTATGAGTTGGTGAAGGCACACAGGGAGGAACATAGATTGTGAAGTGTGTGTGTGTGTGTAAGAGATGTTGTATGGATCAGGGGAGGATCTCTTTATGCTGCGTCACCTGTAAAGTCATGGAATCAATGATTAACCAATCCACCATCCTCCACTTAGAGACAAACAACCTACTCTCTAATAAACAATTTGGTTTCAGAAAAAAACTATCCTGCAATCTGCAACTCTTACACTGCAAAAACATATGGACTACACAACTCGATCAGGGCAAAGCAATAGATGCAATTTACATAGACTTCTATAAAGCCTTTGATTCAGTGGTATATGACAAACTACTCTTAGAACTAAAATCTTATGGTATATCTGGATACCTGCATAACTGGATAGAAGCATTCCTGTCAAACAGACAACAAATGGTCAACACTGGGAGTGTCTTATCCATCCCCATGTATTCATAACTATGTTTTTACTTATACCTATTATCTTGTAAGCAATTGACAAACCAAATAAAATAAATTAAAAAAGGATAACAGGAAATGGCAAAGGTAGGGGAGCACATGTGACAGTCCACAAGGGATGCTGCACATATCAGGGAAGGTGCACAGGGAGGCATTATGAATCAGGAAAGTGTGCGGGGTGTGTGTGTAATGGGCCAGAAAAGGTACACTGCGGTTCATTCTTTCCTATTCCTCCTTCTTCTTTTCTTTCCTTCTTTTCCCTTCCCTTCCCTTCTGTGCCCTGTCCTGCCTTTCCCTGCCCTTCCTAGCAGGCAAGTAAGTGCCCTCTGCTAGGTGAGGGCAAAAATAAGGGATTGGGAACTGTTGGAAAATATATCACAGAGCATTAAAAATGAAGATCATGTGACTGCAAAAGTAGTCCAGCAGCTCCAAAACAGTCAGTAGCAATTAAACAGCAACAACTTCCCCAAATTTCATTTCCTTGGTATCATAGCAACTGCATTTTGGTCACATTCTGTACATTAGCCCATTTGAGGTACCTTGGTTCAAAAACTGCTCAGTTAAAGTCATGACAATGAGAGTTTTACAAGTATCGAGATAAAGGTGCATATAATAGGGATAGAATAGAATAGAATAGAATAGAATAGAATAGAATAGAATAGAACAGAACAAAACAAAACAGAATTATTTATTGGAAAAGTGTGATTGGACACACAAGGAATTTGTGTTTGGTGCCTAAGCTCTCAGTGTACATTAAAGTGATAAATCATGATTATTATAAGATACAACATAAATCATAAATAACAAGATACAACACTTAGTGACAGTCATAGGATACTAAATAAGCAATCAATATAAATCTTACTAGGATACTAAATAAAACAATACAAAGCATAACATACAAGTAACAAAGCTATAATCATAAGAAGATAGTTTGACAGTGTTTTGGGAATTTGTTATTTAGCAGAGTGATGGCATGGGGGAAAAACTGGCTTGTGTTCAGTTATTCTGGCATGCAATGCCCTGTAGCATCATTTGATGGTAGAGGTTGAAACAGTTTATGTCCAGGATATTTTCACAGCTCTCTTTCTGGCTCACTCAGTATACAGATCCCCAATGGAAGGCAGACTGTTAGAAATATTTTTTTCTGCAGTTCAAATTAACTGTGTCTGTCTTGTTTGGTTGCAGTGCCAAACCAGACAGTTACAGAGGTGCAAATGACAGATTCAATGATTCCTCGTAGAACTGTATTAGCAGCTCCTTGGGCAGTTTGAACTTTCTGAGTTGGCACAGAAAGAACATTCTTTGTTGTGCTGTTTTGATGATGTTTTGGTATTAGGTGTCCATTTTAAGTCTTGAGATCTTATAGAACCTAGAAATGTGAAAGTCTGTACTGTTGATACTGTGCTGTCTAGTATTGTAAGCAGGGGTGGGATTTAATTTTTTTAAAAAACTGGATCTGTGGGTGTGGCTTAGTTGGTGGGTGTGGCTTGGTGGTCATGTGACTGGGTGGGTATGGCCAACTTGACATCACTCACGTCAGGGGTTTTCTCCTCGCCTGGCCTCTCAAGACAGTGGGGATGCTGTTACAGTCATAAGTGTGAAAAATGTTCATAAGTCACTTTTTTCAGTGCCATTGTAACTTTGAATGGTCTCTAAATGAACTCTCATAAGTCAAGGATTACCTATGCAAAAATACAAAAATCTTTTTTGCTTGTAGGAAGTTAGCACCCACCCTTCTCCTAGGAAACGAAATATTTTAGGATATACTAATAAGGCAGAATATTTTCTCTGAAAAGAGAAGTAGAAACTCAGAAACAGAAATTCACCTCAAATATGGAAGTCACATCCCCCCCAAAAAGGCAGTAAAAAAAATCAGTGCCAACCTTGTATCCTGCCTCTTGGAAGTATACCCCAAAAGGACAGTGCCAGATACCACTAAAGCAGTGAAGGAAGACCCCCTCCCCAGATAGAAAAAGAAACCACGAGGCAGGAAAAAATTCAAACACAATACAAATTGCTGTTAGTCGCTGTTGCTTGTTAAACTAGTTACCAGAACAAATAGACACAGGAACTAGCCAGATTTCTCAACTCAGTTTCTTTTCAGGAACAGAGATTAATCTTTTTCCTTCCAAACAAAGCTGAATAGGGAAAATTATCCCAACAATAAACACAGGATTAAACATCACCAAGCACAGAGTTAAACTTCACCAAAAACCAGTTTTAGACCAAAACTCAGAAAGAGTACCGTATGTAAACTCATGTTTGAATGTCAATCTTTCTAGCTAGCCAAGAAGCCTTGTTGAATGTCACTCATCTTGGTTCCTTGTCACCAAAATACTTCTTTCCACAGCTCTGCTTCATTATTCAATTATTTCTTTAAAGTGCTGATCATTGCATGCAGGCTGGAGTATTTCCAGGGGAATATTTCTTCCCAGCAGCAGTGTAAAAAACTTAAAACAATCCTTCCCCTTTAAGAAAGTACCAAGAAAGAAAGAAAAAAAACCCTCCTTCGGAGACAGTAAGTCTAGGCATACTGCCAAGAATGTAGTAAGGGTAGAAAAAACAAAAGGAGATTTCTTCTAACAACTGGTTAGAGAGTTAACAAGGGGTTCTATAGAACTGGTCAGAACTGATAGAATCCCTCCTCTGATTGTAAGAAGTGGTAGTATAGGAGGATTTCTCCTAAAATCTACTATTATTTCTACAGTTTGGAGTGTGTTCAGTTCAAGATTGTCCTAGCCAGGCTAATTGTTCAACTTCCCATCTCTATGCA
This sequence comes from Laticauda laticaudata, assembly GCA_004320025.1. Lineage (NCBI taxonomy): Eukaryota > Metazoa > Chordata > Lepidosauria > Squamata > Elapidae > Laticauda > Laticauda laticaudata. The sequence continues at coordinate 26,977 of BHFT01005602.1, read as the reverse complement.
GATTCATCATCATCTTGAATGAGACCAATCACTGTTGTATCATCTGCAAACTTTAGTTTTTAACAGCGGGAGATGAAATCATTGGTATATATAGAGAAGAGAAGTGTATCTTACCTTATGAAAAATATAAGAGTTGTAAAGAAAATAAATCTTGAAACATGGTGGTGGTGGTGGTGGTGGAGGTGGAGGAGGAGGAGGAGGAGGAGGAAGAGGAGGAGGTAAAATCTATCAAGGATTTTTCTTAGCTAGAAAAAATTGATAGGATAAATCAAAGTCATAGCAGTAAGGCTATGACAAGGTGAAATCACTGGAAAGGAACGGTATTTTAGGGAAAGTTTAGAATGCTGATCCATCTTATAGCAGATATATTGAACCTATGAGAATCTGTTGTAGGTTTTGTACTTATTTCCCTAAATTTTATTGACGGAAAACAATCCTGTGAAATGGACTAGAATAAAAGAGAATAATCAGCATAAAGTTGTCAATTAAGTTTTTTATAGCTGGGAATGGACTTGGTCTCCTTAATTGAAGAGTAGGCAATACTCTTCAAACAAATTAAATTATGAGCATATACTTCGTAAGGAAGAGATGAGATGTTGAATAGCAATAACCTGTCCCACAAGTCACATTTAATTTTTTTAGTATTAATATGTCACAATTGTTTATCTCAGATTGGCCACCAGGTGCCCTTTAGAGGTATGGAATTATAGTTTGTAAAATCCCCATTTTGCATGATTACAGATGATTATACCAATGCGGGAATACTGCAGTATGCTATACTATTGTGCAATAAACTGAATCCTCTTAATTCTTTTAGAATGCTGTACTTAACATTAATACTTTCTTGAATACGCAAGATCAGATCGGAATATCTAATTCACTGGGACCAAACATATTTTTAGCCACTTAGTAAAACTTCTTAATTGTTTTTGTTTTTATGATTTATGCTATTGGCATATTTTAATAGATTCATAAAATGCTACTGAAGAGACAAGCCAGTTTCCAGAATCCCATTATAATTATTTCAGAGCACATTTATTTATCATCACCTGATGGAGTCTTTATTATGATTAAAGACTGAACATCCTAGCATATTCTGATTGTGCTCTTAAAATGAACATTACATACATATTTTATTTCACTTCATTTCAGATACAATTAAGCACACTTTCATTAACTTTTGGGCAACCATTTAATAAAATATTCATAATGATTCATAGTCATGCTTTCTCTAATAACAACTTGCCTAATTAGAGAAAAAATATACTAAAAACTATTCAGTTATATGATTTCAAGTTGATAAGAACAAAATGCCTTTTGTCAGATCAAGATATTTCATTAATCAGTGAACTAATGCACTTTTTCTTTAAGTGCAACATGACAATACAAGAGGTTTCTACATTTAGATATTAGCATCCTTTATTTAGGAATAACACTCTATAACACTTCATGTTTATATCTGGCCCATGGGCTGCCCTGAAAACAGTAAAGGACCAACCCAGGATGCCTCTGCCAACAAAAATAGAGTTCACAGGGCCCCCCAACTTTATTTTAGCTAACAGAGGGCTAGCAAAACAAACTAAAAAGAAAACAAAAGGAGAAATCTTTCCCTTTTTGCATTTGAGCATGCAAGAAGGGACAGGAAAGGAGAAAGGAAAAGAAAAATAAATTCTTCCTTTCTCTCCTTCCTTCTTCCTTCGACTTACTTCTCCCTTCCTTTTTCTTCTTTTCCTTGTTTCTTCCCTGGGAGGGAAGAAAGGAAAGATAATAATGAGAGTGAGGGAGGATCTGAAGGAAGTTGTGCCTTAGCATTTGGCCACCACAGGTACCCCCAATATAAGTGATGTCGAGTTGGCCTCTCCCACTCTGACCACAGCTACCCCAGCCCCCTGAAGTCAAACACAACCCTGATGTGACCCTTAATGAAATCAAATTTGACACCCCTGTTCTACTTTTTTCCTTTTTTGAACAACAAACTGCATGTCTTTCTTGGTAACTTTAAGACTTGTGGATTTCAACTCCCAGAACTCCCCATCTCTGTTCTAAATATACCATGCTTATTTACTACAAGCAAACTGAAGCAACCATTCTGTTCCACTGCTTAAACCTCAGTGGTTTGCTTGAAGAAAGGCGCTTTCTTCAAAATGTTATTGAAGTAAAACACACTTCAGAACTCTCAACCCACTTCAAATACAGAGAAGGAAGATGGAACACACACTTTTGTATTCTTCACTAACTGAAGTATCTTCTATGGAACTGTGCTACAAGATTATCATACTCCCATATGAAGTGATACTTCCCGTTTTAAAGGGATAATAATCCCAATAATCTATATTAGCTATAAAGTGGTCAGCAGTTTTTTTACTTGGACTCCATTGCACAGTCCTTTTATATAAATATTTAGAAACACTCATTCCAGTTAAAGCCCATGTCACACTACACCAATGGATGGAAAGAGGATGTAAAACGGAGAGAAACACTTGCCATCCGTTGGTTAATGCGATGCTTCCGTTCTATACTCACTGCGTCTGTTTTTCATCCTCTCTATCCATCCAGCATCCGTCGACTGAGGTTCCATCTGCTCAGAAAGTTTTGAGCTGCTCAAAAATTTTGAGCGGAAAATGTATCCAAAGCGTCTGTTTTGCATCCGCAACGCATACGGGGAACATCCGTTCTACATCCGTCATCATCCGTTACGCATCCGCAATAATCCGCGAGGCATCCGCTGCATCAACGGCAACTCGCATCGACTCCAGTGGAAAACCGGACACAGGGAGGAAGCGAAATGGACACGGAACGGACGCGCAGCATGAGTAGCACGGATGGAGAAAGGATGAAAGCGGATGCAGCTTGCATACAAAGCATTAAAACGGAAAAAAACGTTCGCAGAGGGGACGTATCTCGGATATTTAGGAATGTCTGCATGATGCCTAGAGGATGCAAAAGGACACCGAGCGAAAAAATGATATTTTCCTAAAAAAAGGGGGAGGAACTCACCTGGATCTCACTTTCAGTCCAGTAGCCCTGCTGTGCAGACCTCATCAGCCTTCATCTTGCTCTTGCTCTTCCACAGCATCCAGTCATCTCCACCATGGATCGTAACACAGTTCCTTTTGGTAGCCACCATCGTTCTGGCAACAGTGGCGAAGCCATCTATAGGTTTCTTTCAACCTTTCTACGGGAAGAACAGGAGGTGGCCAAGAAGTGTCTGGATCTGAAGATGGATCAGGAGAAGAACACAGTACAGACTGTACAACAAGCTGATGGTGGAGCTGAGGACGAGACCCTCGTGCATTTCAGAACTTCATGAGGATGTCGCCAGCCATGTTTGACGAAGTTGTGGAGTGGCTGAGACCCAGGTTGACCAAGAAGAGCACCAACTTCTGGCCCAGCCTGGACCCTGGGCTCAAGGTGGCACTGACTCTGCGCCACCTGGCCTCCGGGACCACGTACAGGAGCATGCAGTACGGCTGGAGGGTGCCACACAACACCATCAGCATTGTGGTCAGAGAAGTGGTGCAGGCCATCATCGAAGAATACCTGGAGGAGCTCCTCCAGTGCCCTCCACTGAAGAAGACTGGAAGAAAGGTTGCAGACCAGTGGTATCAGAAGTGGAACTTCCCCCACACCGTTGGAGCCATAGATGGGAAGCACGTGGCCTGCAAAGCTCCAGCCAACTCAGGGTCCACTTATTTCAACTACAAGGGTTTCTTCAGCATCATCCTCTTCATCATGGTGCTGTGCTGACTACAAGTTCATGTACATCGATTTCTTCAGGCAAGGCTCATCTTCAGATGCCCAGGTATACATGCCAGTCACCTCAAGGAGGGGCTGGAACGCAACCTCATCATGGGCTTCCCGATCCAGACCCCCTGCCCAACGACAACACACAAGATGTGCCCTACTTCATCGTGGAGGATGAGACGCCTTCTCCCCTCAGAAACCTACCTCATGAAGCCCTACACCTCCAGATGCCTCACCCGTGAAGAGAGGATCTTCAACTACAGGCTGGTCCAGGGCAAGGCGGGTGTGGAGAACGCCTTTGGCATCCTGGCCGACCAGGTTCCAGGTACTTCTCACCACCATGCAGCATGCCCAGAGACCGTGAGGAGGATCATGGAAGCTTGCTGCATCCTGCACAATCTCATGCGCACCCGCTACCAGTGTTGCAGAACAGGCTTGTGGACCTCCAACAAGTTAATGGGACATGGAGCCTGGGGAAATGGAGTCAAGGGTGAAACCTGATAGACGCTCTGGATGTGCAAGGCCCAACAGAGCTTCACGTGAAGGGAAGAAGCAGCGCAACCTCCTGAGACACTGGTGCAACTCCCCAGCTGAAGCAGTGGAGTGGCAAGACAGGATGATAGATGATTAATGGATGCTTCCTTCAGCCTGTCTCAGCACACTGATGAGATTGGGCCATGTATGTTGGGTGGGCCTACAATGAACAGGGCATTTAATAAAGAGTTGTGTTTATGCTGAAATGTGTGGATCAACTGCTTACATTGTTATTGATAATGAAGGGCCAAAGGTGTGGCACCTGAGAGGTGGACATACAGTCCCACTATGCTTGCACTGGAGATTTATCTATCCCACAGCTATTACCATCCCACAGGTATCCTGCCATCCCACAGCTATTACCCATCCCAAAGGTATCCCTGCCATCCCACTGCTATCCTTACCCATCCACAAGGCATGCAAAGGCTTAAAACCATTTCTAAAAGTTTCCACAGACTTTATTTACTAAAATAAATGAAGCAAGTGAAGCAAAGATAATTTTTTTGATTAATAACAAGCTGTAAAAGCAAAATGACCCAAGAAAAGTGTCCAAAGCAAAAAATAAAGTCAACAGGAAGCCACCTGTCTCTGGCCACTCTTCTTGGTCACCTCTGAGGTATGCCCAGTACTCAGGGGTGAGGGTCCAGGTGCTGTGGGAGTGGCTGCTGCTGGAGTGCTGGTCTGAGGCACCATTTGGGTGCCTGGCCCTGAGAGGACAACAGGGGATGGTGTGTGGAGGAAGCTCTCAGACAGCTGGATCAGTCCCGTGATGTTGAGAGCCCTTTCCTCCATGCATGGGGTGTCAGCCCCAAAACCGATGACAGAATGTTCTGAGGCGTTCTTGGGCTGTGGGGTGGCGGAAGGAGGAGTGTAAGTGTGGTGGATTCTTTGGGGGGGTCCTGGGCAAAGCTGAGCGAGGTGAGGGCATGGGTGGCATCTGTGGGCATGGGTGGCATCTGTGGCGTGGGTGGGCGTGGGTGGCATCAGTGGCACCAGTGGCGTACAAGTACATGTGCCTGGACTGGGAAGGGCTGCTGTGCTGCTGGAACTCCTGGTAGCCGTAGCCTTGTAGGAGAGGGCCTGTGGAAAGCCTTGGAAATGCCAGTGACATCACCTGGGGTGGAGGAGCAGGCCTGGACGGGTGGGAGCAGGTTCAGCTGGGTCTGGAGGGTTGTTGATGATCAGTGATCCTGTCCTTCACCACCTGGTACTGTGTTTCGACATGTTCATGAGGGTCTGGTTGACGGTAGGTAAGACGGAAGGGCTTCCGGTTGGGAGATGGGACGTCGGTGTGGTACCAGCACTGAGAGAGGAGATCTACATTCTCCTGATGGTGTCCTTGAATCTCTAGCAGGACAGTGTGGCTCTGCCCTCCGGTCTCGCGCTCTCTGCCTTTTCGGTTGGAGGTGGAGCTGGGGGTGGATGCGGGTTGGGCTGTGGTGGAAGTGCCTCTCTTGCCTCCACTGGCGTCAGGTGGTCCTCAACATGCTCCTCCATGGGTAGTAAAGCTGTCGGGGGGGTCTCCATCATGGCACGCTCCACAGATACCTGCCTGGACACAGGAGCTGACTCTTTGACAGAAGAGGACTGGCTCTCAGCAGGCTACCTGAGAGAGAGGGTTGTGACAGAGGCGGCTGTCCTTCGGTGGGCGGATCTCACTCTCTAAGAAGCTGCACTTGGCCATCACGTAGGTCTCTTTGTCCGTCAGCTTGACCGCGGCCTGGTCATATTTCTTGAGGTGCAACTTCCCTACCAGGTATGCAGTGCTTCCATCAGCCGAGGAGCACCTCTGAAGTGTAGCCCAGGCTCTCCGCTTCCTCTCTCCAAGCAGCCTGCTTCCTCTTGGTGTCTTCGATAGAGCCTGTGTCCTTCCGCCAAAGATATTCATTCTCCCTCAGCCACTCCAGCACCTCCTCCTCATCTTTCCCTTCTATGGTGTAATTGCCTCCTCTCCCGTTCACGCATCTGCCTCTTCCTCCCTCTGGCAGGGCCATAATGGGCCCTCATTAGAGGGGTTCGAGGTTCTAGGGGCTGCTTGACGCACTTCCACTACCACCAACCACCACCACTCAAGCAGCTAACAACCAGTACGCAGCAAAAGCAGCACAGCAGGACCGCAGCTGGACCAGGGCAGCCACCACGCGGAAGGCAGGATCCAGGGGCAGTGCCAGCTAGAGTAAGTCACCAGCAGAAGCCCGCAGCACCAGGCAGCAGTGCCACGTAGAGTACCCAGCAGACAGCACCACGCACCAGGAGAGTGCCAGCACAGAGCTAAGCACACGGAGCGAAGCACGAGCACCCAGGAGAGCAGTGCCAGCAGAGTAAGCACCAGCAGAACCTCCAGCACCGGAACCCGCAGAAGCATCCAGCACGCAGAAGAGGTGAACCCAAGCAGCAGAAGCCCGCAGCAGAAGCAGAGTCAGGGCCAGGGGGTGGGAATGGTGCGGCCCTGTCCCTCTTTGCCAGGGCTGGCAGCAGATGGCTGAGGCTTTCTCTTCTTCCCCATGGTTGTTGGGTTGTTGCTTGCTGGCTTGCTGACTGGCTGGCTGGCTGGCTGGCTGGAGAGCTGTGTCTGGCAGCAGGTCTTTCCTCTGAATGGTGACCTGCTTGCGAGCTGCTTCCCTTTATATCCGCGGGGCTGACGCATTGCATTCTCCCCGCATGCTCAGTGAACGCTGTGCATCTGCTAGGCTTCCGCTAGGCTTCCGCTCATCTGCTAGGCATCTCCGCTCTGCATCCGCTCTTTCGCTGTCCGTCCGCTTCGCTGTGCTCCCCCGGAAGCCCTGCAGATGTGCCACTCCACTCCCATCCGCTTCCCATCCGCTCTCCATCTGCTAGGCTTCCGTGGAGGCATCCGCTTCCATCCCCTCTATATCCTCCCCCAATCCGTTCTTTCGCGTTGTTGTCCGCTCTGGTTATGCAATTCGGGGCACTTTTTGAGAGCGGATAACAATGGATGGAACATTTTCTCGTCCGCTGTGTCCTTTTTACAAACGTTTTGCATCCATCGGCCAATGTGACAGGGCCTTAAGATGGGGTGGAGGGAGCCATGGCAAGAAACACTGAGCTCATTCTCTCTTCAGTACAAATGGTTTCAAATGCATTTTCATTCTCTTTCTGTAATTCTTTATCTCAAAACTGGACTCAAAACCTGCCAGTGTTTCAAATAAAAGATAATCCTCTATAAAATAGGATACATGAAGTAGGGAATATATACAAGTTGCAGGAAGCTTAAATCTTGTTATAACAACCTATACAGAAAGGACAAAGGGTTTTTCTACCTATGTGTCTGTAGATTTCAATGCTTTTTTCTGCTTTGACCACAGTGATGGTCTATGGTCTGTAGAGCCACGTTTACCACTGCTCCTGAGTGGTGAATTTCACTACTTTAATCCTACTGGACTAGAAACACACACAAAAAAGGGAATGAAAAGAAAAAAAAAGGGGGGGGAGAGAAAGAGGAAGGGGAAGTAAGAGGGGAAGGAAAAGGGAGGGGGAAGCAGACATAATTATTGTTTTACCTTTTTAATGTCATTTATCTAGAAAAATAAAGTGGTTGACACTCCTCAATTTTATCTGGTTTTTTAAAAAAACAGAAAATGAAGGAAAGGTCCTTAATATTAAATTATTTATCAGTTTACAGCCAAAGACAGAAAAGTTTATATTTTGACACAGAAAAAAGTACAGATCTTGCAATGAAGATCTCTATCTTATTTTTTATAAGATATTTTATGATCTGAGCCTTAACTTAGCTGTTTTAACACCCATCTTGAGAGGATTGAGGGTTTTAAAACAATTACAAGTGAGTTCATACCTATTATTATTTTTATACAAATTGATGTGTATTATATTACTGCTTTTACATTTTAATGGATTGTATCATGGTTAGAGTCTTTTCATTTATACAGGTATAAAAAGCTTTAAGAGAAACAGACAAATAAATGTGTTTCTTTATATAGTTAATTACATTTAAAGGAGCCAGAAATTATTTTGTGTATCACAAAATACTTAATTGTCCTCTGAACATCACTGCATAGTGCTACTGCTTGATACTGTTCTTGGTTAATTACAGCTCTAAATATGCAGCATGAGCAGGAGAGGGATGCTCCTGATTCTGCCTGGCTTTATAGAACCGGTAGCTCTGAAGAACAGCAGACACCAAACCGGTTTGGTGGCTGCTACTGTTTGGCCCACCCGCCCACCTGGGCTCTTACCTGACCATCATTTCCTGCTTTTTCAACCTCAGCTGTTTTGCGTGGCACAGCTGAGGTTGAGAAAGCAGTAAAAAAAGCAGTTTTTCAAATGCTGTGGACCTGCGTGCAGCACTTATCAGCTGTCTGGGCAACACAGCTTATTATATATTACATGCACGCGCAGCATGCAAAATGGGTCGACAACATAATTACCAAACTGGTAGTAACGCCGGTTGAATTCCACCCCTGACCATGAGTTAATAGTTTACAATCACAAGCACAGATTAGAAGTAGAAGTGATAGAGAGATGCTGTCTTCATTGCTAGGCAAAAGTTTTCATTTGTTCTTCAAGCACACCTAATACAAGCAGTCTTCAACTTACAACTATCTGTTTAATGTCTGCTTGAAATTACAACAGTACTGAAAATGTCAATGAATAAAATGTATTAGAAAATTCTGATTTTTTAAAAAATGCTTTTTTGTTCATTCATTTGTTTTCCCCTTCAGTAAGGCCAAAGAACTTGAAAGAATACAATAAATTTTGTGGTGACAGTTCACAAAATATTATGAGGTACAAATATAAATACATACCATTTCCATAGCAAGGAAGATAAAGCAGGAATGGTAAAATTGAATACTTTATTTAAAGAAGAAAATATGTTCTTATTTGGATATCACTTTTGGAATTTTGGAAAAAGAATGAAATTTTGTTTTTGTTGATTAGAAATAGTTATATATTAATATGTAAAAGCAAAAAGTTGAGGTTGGGGGTGTATTTATCTTGTACTGTACCAGGAAGAGATAGAAGTTAATGCCCCCTTTTCTTTCTTTTTCTCTTCCCCTTTGTATTTCACAGCACTTTTTCCGGTTTCCTTTCCTTCTCTTAATTTCCTATTTTCTTTTCTTCTTTTCTATTTTATACAATTAAAAAATTACCAAAAAAAATGATTTATGACTGTTTTTCACACTTATGACTATTGCAGCATCTCCATGGTCATGTGATCAACAATTCAGGTGTTTGGCAACTGGCATGTACTTATTTATAATGATTCCAGTGTCCTGGGGTCATGTGATCACCATCACTTTGACAAGCAAAGACAATGGGAAAGCATGATTCACTTAACAACTGTGTTACTAACTTAACAACTGAAGGGATTCACTTAACAATTGTAGCTAGAAAGATCATAAAATGAGGCAAAACTCACTTAATGACGATTGTGCTTCGCAAAATAAATTTTGGGCTCAATTGTAGTTATAAGTTGTGGACTATTTGTAGTAACTTATGTGAAGCAGATATTAGTAAATTCTTCTGATGCTTGGCTTTCAGGAAGTTGCTTGTTTTAAATCTTTCCACATATCCATATGTCTCGCTACTTCGCTTCACTGTGTAACAGCATACTGTAGCAGCATAACAAACACAAGCTACATTTGTGTGTTCACTGAATTGAATGAGAGCTGGATTTATCCTGTACATCTAGAATTGTATGAGTTTAGGCAGAAATCCCTCCATCTGCTGGGCTGAAAAATTGTTCTGCATTGGGGCAAAAAATAACTCTTTCAGAAAAGAAGTGCCTTTTTTCTTCCCAGGTAGAAACTACCAGATTATGCCAGGTTCTTGCAAATACAAACTGGTTACTAAGGCTATGTGTGCTTGAGATAATTCAGTCACTCATAATAAGCATATGCATTGTGGCCCACTTGACTTTTAAATCTAAAAATAAAACCAGAGAGGATTTTTTTTTCACAGGGAAAGCCGTAGGCAATCAAGGAAGAAGAGGTGCTATTAATAATCACAAAGTATTGCCTCTGTGTGTGTGTATGAGGGGGGGGGGGGAGAGAGACACACAGAGAGANGGAGAGAGAGACACACAGAGAGAGAGAGAGATCCATTTTGAAATAATTTAAGTGTTTCATTTGCAAACCAAATCATGCTGTTTGTTTCAGGTGCAAATTTCCTTGAGATATTAGAAAACCTGACTTTAAATTATGGAGCACTATCATACATAGCACATATACACAAATTTCAATCTCTCTGGCTGATTTCCAATAAGAACCAAAAAAATGGCAAAGTTCTCCACGTTGCTGCAGACAACTGATTTCAGTGTAATACTAAAATACATTGTTCAGTGCAGTATGTAGTATAGTGCTTAATGAGAGTACTTCTAAGAAATGAGCCAAATTCTTTCCTCCAACTATAAAATCAAACATAAAATTCCTTGTATTATTTTATTGTGATAGCTTGACTATAATGATAGCTTTGTTCTTCAGACTGTATGTATGCAAATCAGATACATATGCAAGATATAGTTGGACATATAGGATGTAGCAAATATTTCTTCAGTTTCATCAGTTCTGATGAAAGCATTCTTGGGGTCAATTAAGTATTTCTAGCTAGAATAAATATATACAGTATTGAGACTACTGTTCCAGGGAGAAAACTCTGACTTTTTCTGATCTACACCAGTTCTTCTCTGCTACTTTCCTGGCAATCTCTGCCATTGGCTTTTTCTAAGGTTAGATGTTGTCAAACTACAGAAATCTTTGGAAGATACCTCAGAGTATAAACAGGGAACATGAGCTTTGTTCAAACTATGTCAAGGAAAATACAGAAAGAAAGGAAACACTGCTTGTTCCTCACTTCTGATTTTGTCAGGGCTTTAGATTCAAACTCTGATCTGTAAAAATGGCAGCATGATGAACATATGTATTCATTCTCTACTGCATTTTCACTATGGATAAAATGAAAGAATATTATTAACTCTTAAAGAATATAATGACTTAATTCAAGCTATAATCCAGAACCAATACTGTATATCAATGTCTAAGTTGTTTTTGGAATGGTCATTTCATTTGTTAAGTCAAATCAGACATTTGGGGAAATGTTTCAGAACAGAGAATAAAACTCAGAGAGGGTCCATTTTTTCTTAATCCAATTGTTAACAGAAAATGATTTAAATGGACTCATTATTTAAATGGAGGGTAACTGCCAGAATCCTGACACAATAGATATTTTGAAAATATTGCTTTAAAAGACTTATTATGCGGTGTATGGTGGACATATTGGTTTCTAGGATATGTGCAATAGTTTCTTTAACAATAGTTAAAGAAAAAAATAAAATAAAAAAATAAATGAGAATAATAAAAATGAAAACAATATGTGCCTTATCTCTGTAGCATGTAGATACAATCTTCTGATAATTATCTTCTGATAATATATTTCTCAGTTGCTGCAAAGCTTGACTGCGCGTTCAAGCAGAGTATTTCATTAAAACATAAAAATAGTTACCTGGTATGCATCTCAATAATCAATAATCTGTTGCATTAGTATGGTGCTAAAGAATCTATATGAGACACACTATGTTATGGTGGTTCTTCTTCCTCTGAGGTCAGTTCCAGTTCGTATTGGTGGGTGAGGAAAGGTCAAGGTCTAGGGCCATGCAGGGCATCATTTTCCTTTCCTTTTCAACATCCATCTGAAATCACTGGGGGTTCATCAGCATAGGTTGTAGTTTTACACCTGCATCCCTAGTTGGACAGTGGATGCTAAGTGTCTGGAAGTTGTAAGAGTGTGGTTGGGGAAAAAATGGCTTTGGTTCAACTCTGGCAAGATGGAGGGCTCTGGATTTTTGGTCCCTCAGCCCCAGGGATATTTCATCTCTGTCTCTAGATGAGATAATACTCTTCTGGACTGAGTTGATGTGAAATTTGGGTGTCTTTCTGGACACATGGTTCCTGCTCAAGCAGTTGGCAACTGTGCCTGGGGGGGCCCTTTGCACAGATTTGTCTGATACACTAATTGTAACTCTTCTTGGACTTGGAGGCTTTGCTTATAATCACTTATGGTCATTTTCTGTTTGAACTACTGCAGTGTTCTGAACATGGGGCTGCTCTTGAAGACCACCCAGAAGCCATTGGTCCAGAATGCAGCAGCATGCAATAGTCCAGAATAAGGTGACATATGCAGTGATATGTGCCCCTAGGCTGATCAGGTAACATCTCTGTTATGTGAGCTACACTGACTCCTGGCTTTTGTTTCCAGGTGCAATTTAAAGTGCTGATTATTATCTTTAAAATCCTATATGGCACAGGTTATTGGCAGACTGCCTCTTCCTAAGGATAACTACTCATCCTATTAGATCAGATAGGGTATGCTTTACTCTATTCTATTCAGGGGTGGGTTTCTACCAATTCTGTCCACTCTGTAGAACCAGTAGCTCTGAAGAGCAGCAGACACCACCCGGGCTCTTATCTGATCTTTATTTCCTGATTTTTCAACTTCAGCTGCCGAACGAGGCACAGCTGCAGTTAGAAAAGCAAGAAAAGAGGGCTGTTTCAAAGGCTGCTTCTCTGCAGGCAGCTGCTGCTGCTGATTTACAGGCACCTGGCTTCCAGTGGTGCGGAAGCTCGTAAATCCCGAACTGGTAGTTAATCCTGTCATATCCCACTCCTGATTCTATTCTATTCTGCTCTGCTCTGCTCTGCTCCACTCTGCTCCATTCCATTCCAGCTTTATTATTGTTTATAAATGACTCAAGGTAGTAAATATATATAATAATCCTTCCTCCTTCCTCCTTCCTCCTTCCTCCTTCCTCCTTCCTCCTTCCTCCTTCCTCCTTCCTCCTTCCTCCTTACAATATTCCCCACAACAACCCTGTGAGGTGGGTTAGACTGAGACCAAGTGATCCAGTCATTTCTTTTTTTCTTTTTTTTATGTCTGAGGTGGGAATATAACTCATGGTCTCTTAGGGTCCAAAAATCATCATCTTTTTCTATCAGTTTTGCAAAAATCCATTTAGCATTGCCAGAAATAATCAAGTAGTCCCTCACCAAAGAGTCCAACATCATATTCCTCCTTTTTGCTCATTACAATTGTAACCATTCTAATGAGTTCACAAGATTTGATATTTCATCAGTCTTTGGCATTCAAGAGGAATCTTCAAAGCTTTTATTACTCTATTGTATAAATCCCATAAAGAGGTACTATTTTTCTACTTCATGTTGCAGTAGTTCCATAATCAGATCATTTTCTTAAAGAATCCATAAAGAATACTCATCAAGATTTGTTTTTCACAAATGTTTGATATCAAGATCCTTTTGTTGATTTGTATTTGTATTTTCATTTTGGTAATCTCAGTTTTGTTATCTTTTGTCTTCAAGTCTACAATGACTATTTCAGGGAAAAGTTATGTTCTAAAAATGCATCCATTCAAATCGATATCCTTTCTGAAATTTTAGTTAATATTTCTGCAATTTATTAAAAATAAACCTCAAGATGAGAAATGTTTTACAGCTGACTTAGCTTGTAACTCTTTTCTTCCTGGCTCATTTGTTCCCCCAAGTGTATATGAAGCCTCAGTTCCTAAAGGTCCGGTCCCACTGGCCAACGGACGCAAAACGTATGCATAAAGGACACAGCAGACAAGCAAAATTTGGGCTGGCTCATCTCATTGGATCCGTCCAAAATGTGAAAATTGCATAAAACAGAATGAAAGAATGAAAAGAACGATTGGTCAGAAATAGCAGGATGTAAACGGAGTTTATAGGACGCCTAAGGATGAAGTGATGGAACAGATGCACACCTCTGAGGTCCTGGAGAATTCAAAGTGGAACGCCAGCGAAGGGCGATGCATAGAGGATGAAGCGCTCATCACAAAGCCTAATAGAAACAAAATGGATCCGTGCGGATGAATCGATCAGATGCAAATCATTCACTGCATCGCGGGATTTATGAATTGCATCACTCCACGGATATAAAAAGGATGCAGCACACACCAGTCATCATACAGGAAAGACGTTGCGCAATACATCTACGCAGGAACACCATTGTTCGTCAGTCAGCAGAAAGAGGAACCTGGCCTACTCATTCCAGCCTGGCCAGAAGCCAGAACCAGCATCCCACCCCCTGCACTGAACTCTGACCTGCTGCCTGCTGCTGCGCTTGTGGACACCAAGCCTCAAAGCCCGCGCTAATGCCTGCGCCAAGCCCCTAACCCTGCGCCAAAGCCCGAAGGCCCTGCTCAACCCTGCGAGAGAAAGGCAAGGAAGCAGAAGGGAGAGATGAACCAGTAACGTTTCGAGGACATGAATGCAGTGCGAATGCTGAGGCGAAGAGTACCTCTGGAGAAAGGGCGCACAGACTCTATCGGGACATCAGAAGAAGTAGTCATCTGATAAACACGCAGAAGCCTGGGTACAAGCATAAAGTACTCCTCCAGGAGGTGCAGCACATCAACACCTGGTTATGCAAGGTACACCCAGAAAATCTGCCAGGCCGCGGACAACCGAACTGACCAGGAAAATGTACTAGCCAAGTGCATTCGAGTGAATAAATAAATGATCCGCACCCAGAGCAGTCCCCTGAGACCTCCCTCAGACAGGCCACTGACAGCCACCCTTCCAGCCAGCCAGCTATCCTGTCCACAGGTCTCTCAGAGGCCCATGCAGAGACCCCCGACAGCTCACTCCCATGCACAGACTGGAAGGCCCTGAGGATAGACCCTGCGTACCCAATGGATGGGGGGAAAACAGCACCACCAGAGACAACTACTCCACCCCCACCCCACCCGCAGCTCAAGGCTGCATACCCCCCCAAGAGCCAGACGACCAGATCACATACGGTGAACAAGGGACAACAGAAACCACACAGGAAATCTCTCTCAGGTCCACTGACGGCACCTCCCGGGGAAACACCCTTCATACTACATAGCAATCCGAACCGCCCGATGCCCCAGTACCAGGAAAGCAAAAGATCACAGCACTGGACACAACCCCAGCCCACTGGAACCCTACCCATCAGCTCTCCACACCCACGATCACAGCCCCCATGCTTCACACCCCTCACCTACAATGCTACACTACCAACTTTCCCACAGCAGAGCAGAACTTCCCACCAGCCCAGTCACGATGCCACAGACACCCACTGGCAACCAGACACCCACTACACCCCCCTCTCCACCCCACAAGCAAGACCTCCACGGACAACTGTAATCAATGGCCACACCAAGTCCTTGAGAAGCTCACCACGGGACTGATAGCTCCGATAGCTCCTGAACACCATCCCCGTGTACTCTTCGCCAACCACCCCAATGTCCTCAACCAGCACAACCATACCAACTCCACAGTCCCCGTAACACAACCATGACAGACTCAATACTGGGGAGAAAGTCAAGACTGGAGTTACTTGTAAGATTTACTTTTGGGCTTAAACAATTACTGTCATTGCTATTTATAAGCAACAGTTATAAAATTAATAAAGTATTTGCTAACCCGCTTTAAATCATTAATTTCAGCTTTTGAATAAAGCAAAAGTACCAAAAATTAATAAATAGCTAACACACCACAAATCTGCCGACACCACATGCTACAGTTACTCCGCCTCCATCACAGGCCCATGCCCATTCCTACGGTCCACCTCCTGCAACACGGTAATCATAGAAATTCAGCGACAGCAACCCACATGTCCTACAGCCGGGCATCCCATGTTAAATACTGAACATGCCAGGATCAACGGCATTCCAACACCCGCGACACCGTAGTTGAAGATCCTCCTCACGGTGATATGGAACGACGGCTCAAGGTAGTCTGAGGAGGAAGCTCACACACAAGGAAGTAGACATCTTTTCATTGGAGGGTCAGGACTGCAAAACCCAGAACTTGCATCACAACCATCTTATGTCACTTGGCATGGTATCCCTGCACCTGAACTGACTGCCTAGCATTCAGAAAAACTACCAGCAAACCAGCAAAACGGAAGAAACCCTCGTAGTGAATAAGACCTTTTGTAAGCTTGCACCCACTATTCAAACGGGTGGAAAGTTCACCTCAACCACTCTCTGCGAGTTTCCTCACCTGTTCATGGGTTGCCACTTGAGGAGCCCTCCATATCTTCAGAACTTACCACTTCTCAACCCTTGCGCTGTTCTTGCACCCCCAGCATACTGAGTTCGTTATTATCCCAAGCCAGGTCCGCAGAACATGCCACTTAGTCAGGGCCATTGATGGAGTTGCTTTGGTTGGTCAACCTGGGTCCACGACGCACTAAATTCGTCAACAATGGCTGGTGCATCCTCATAATGATGACACACGAGTCTCATTCCAGCTCCCCATCAACTGTCATACAGTCAAATCCCATTCTCTACTACCAATCCTCGACCCACACAGTTGACGTCTCCTCTCTCCTCTGAAAAACTGAAACAGTCCTGAAAAGGTGGTTCTGTGATGATAGCCAGCTATCATACGACTCGTTCATCACCATGGTGAGAACAATTATGATGTGAAGACCAAGACCAGGTGAATAGGTCTACCCGCCTCTGAACTTCATACGAATCGAATGATTTCTCCCCTTTTATAGAAAAATATGTTGTCTCTAGTGTCCTCCTACATACCTAAAGACATACTCAGACATCCTAATATAGATCTACATCCAATACCAATTTTTGTCCTTTTAATCCTTAATACGAGATCAATATGCTTACATCCTTTCTATTTCCGGCTACAATGCTGTTGGACGCCATGTACCTTTTGTTTCCTCCTCTTTCAATTTTTAGCTGCAGTGGATTGATTGAGGGATGGCAGAGATGCAGAGAGGATACAGCGAACGTTTAACGTGATAACAACAAGAAACGTTGTTGCCCATATATGTCGTGCTTAACATCATTACACGGCGACAAGTTCATCCGTTCACAAAGTTTGTGCACTCAAACCTTCTTGCGCACACTGAAATAGCATGGATGGATCTTGAACGATGGAGCATATGAAGCACATATGCAGTGAACACAATGGCTCATCGCATTTTCCAATGGATGACAAGCTTTTTTTAACATTTTACATCCTCTTTGCATCCATAAGTGCAGTGGGACCGGGCCTTAATATAGGTTTAGTTTCATTTTAATTGTTTCACATATTATTTAATTATACACTTGTTTTTCAAATCATACAGTAAAACTAGCCAGGAAATCTATCTTCCAATCTGTTTAAAACTTTCTTAAAATCCTTTTTTTGCTTTTCCCCAGTTGTATATTACTTTAAATTTTAAATCTTTGCTTAAAATTTCTTGAATCCAAAAGGAAGATAAAAGTCATTAAAGATCAAATTATGCTCATTTATGAAGGTCTCTAATATTCATGAAATGGTAAAAATGAAAAATTCTGAATGTTATTAGACAAAGAAGTCTGCTGACTTAGTGTCCTTATTAAAGACTTTGCTACTGATGAGATCAAAGATGTCATCTCCCTTTGCTCCTAACACTCAAACCTATGGGAGACCACTGTCTTATGGCCTCTTGGAGTGAGGAACTACCATTCAGAGCATTTATGGGTGACCAGGTGCTCTCCTATTTGTGGAAATGTTTCAGTCAACCCAATCAATCTTTGTGATGGTCACAGGCCAGCAAATAAAAGCAATAAAACAACAATAGTAAAAATATACTAATAAAAGACAGATAGAATAATATATTGCCACTGGTGGTGGATCAACAGTGGAGAATTAAACTTTGCCTAGTTTTGCATGCATCATAACAGAATTTGGCCACATTTGTAGAAATTGCTCCTGACAGACTTAAAATACATAAGATTGCATCACCTTTGAAATGGAGATAGTAATCTATGAAGGGAATGCATACTTAGAACTGCATAACCTGGAGCTAGTATCTAACTATATGATAGAAATAGTTACTGCCCAAATATAGCTGTTCTATACTCAGCAAAATAATCTAGGAAATTAAATGCAAACCAAAGTTAAGAATTTATTAACTCTTCAGTGTAATGCTTCTGTCAATTACATTCCATGGTTCCTCCCTCCTTCCTTATCTTTGAACCTTTATTATATTTACTTAGAGCTTTTAAAGAAAGAAAAACAAAAAATCATTTTAAAGTAACATGGAAAATACTTTAAAAAGTTGTATTTAAAAATGTACATTATGTTAAAAAGTATGCAAGATTTCTTTTTTCAAAAATTAAATAAAAAGTCTTTTTAATATAACAAATACATGTGACATAACATGGTCCCAATTTTGATTGTTTCCTCAGGCTAAGATATGAAAGCATGGCTAATTTTAGCAGCAAGGATACAGCGGAAGAGAATTTTGCTCTCTGTTTGCCTTGAAAGAAGATGGAATTTCACATGCTCATTATCACATCAGGTTGCAAATGGAGTTAATTCAAAAGGCAGTGGACCGAGAATGCTTCGTGGGATTTTCCTGAATTATAAAACATCCTTTAACGCAACAGAATTTATAGGCCTCTTGTGACATTATTATTTCAAAACTCAATTTTGAAACATTTGCAGAGTTGTTTTTAAGAGTTTGATTTACCTCAGAGTACTTCTTGGCAGTTCATTCAACCAATTTGTTATTGAGCATATTTCCCCAGACACTATTGTTCTTCTAAAGTTCTGTAGTGTTTGGAAGTTTTAGAGGAATGAATCATGGCTTCTAACACACAATCCTTTTTTATAGGGAGTTGATGAAATGCTTCAAATGTATTGTAAGTATTGGTGGGATTCAAATTTTTTTACTACCAGTTCTGTGGGCATGGCTTGGAGGGCATGGCATGGCATGGTGGCAAGGCTTGGTGGGTGTGGCAGGGGAAGGATACTGTAAAATCTCCATTCCCTCCCCAACCCAATAAGCTGCTTTTCAGCTCCGTTCTCTTGTACAGGGAAACAAAAGAAGACCCAGTTGATCAGCTGGGACTTGGGAGGCAGAGAATGGATGGGGGCAGGGCCAGTCAGAGGTGGTATTCCAAACTACTCAACATTTCCACGACCGGTTCTATGAACTACTCAAAATTTCCACTATCGGTTCTCCAGAACTGGTCAGAACCTGCTGAATGCCACCTCTGATTGAAAGCCTCAAACAATATTAATTAGGATTGGTCAAAAAAAAATTTGCTGCTGGAGATGTAGTTTAGGAGTATGAATATTAATTCATATGGTTGGATTATATCATATAATTGTCACATTTGGGGTGTATTGAAGTGCTAATATTACTATGGATGGATCACTGTATATTGATGTTATTCTTTCTTACATTGTGAAATGCTTCAATTGTTATGCATTGAATAGCAATTATTTTGTTATAATAAGCATCAATTATTATGAACTTGAATAATCATCAGACATTATGAAAAGCTTTGGCCCTGAACTTTTTTTCTTTCAGATTTTTTCTACCTATCTTTTCTGAGAAGTTTTCACTTTGTATGCACGACTCTCATTTGTATTAATGAAAAATGTAGTAGAAATAGCAAACCAATGACAAATATTGTCCATAATATTGACTATAACACTTATGTATTGGATGCAATAATTGATATAAAAACAACCTTAATTATAAAATGTTCACTCTCATCTGATTTATAAGTGAGTTGATTTATAATTTATTGGATTATCCAATCTATTGGATTGGTCAGAATTATTACATTCTTTGAGATAAGCTCTTTTTAATTGAAACCTTAAATTTGGATTTATTAGTGTTTATCTTATTTGTTATATTTCCTTCACCTTGATCATATATTTTAATTATAATGCTTCTGACACAAATAAACATCATCCTAAAATATATTACTAATTAGACAAGCAAATACAAGTCATTATATACATTTTAGATTCTCTTCTAATGGCATTTTAGATTTTCATCTCAATGTCAATTTTGTTTAGAGTATTGCAGCACAAATTCAGTGCCAGAAAAGTAAACACGGATGACTGAGGCTTCATTTAACTTCTTTATAAAAATATAAAGTAAATTTTATAATACCAGTTGTAGATTTCTCCAAAATACACAGCAGACACACAGCAGAGGAGAGAAGCAGTTACATTTTCAATGGACAGACTCAGAGCTTAACACAGCTTCAAAGTTGCAGAGCTTAATATAGAGCAATGCCTAGGCTACTTCTAGTTTCAGTTTCTAAAAAGTCCTCATTGGCTGACCTAGTTGCTATGCCCATTCATTAGCTGACCATGCTCTATTCTAGTTCATGAATATACTTTGACAAATTTAATTCACAAAACCAAAAGAAAAAAAAAACATGTATATTAAGGTCTGGAGCCTGCAACTTTGAGCAATGTTCATAATGAAAGTCATAATAATATGCATGGTTTTGGTTTTTACTTGAAGATTTCATATAGGCTGCCACACCCATTCCTCTAAGGTAGAGATAACTTCAATGTTTTGAAACAAAATGTTGACTTTTGTGTTATACTTTTGTGTATTCTAAGAATAAAAATAGATGTAGCCTATTATCAACAAGTATCTCTCAATCTGAAAGAGGCTGAAAAATTCAAGATGAAGTATTTTATGAAATAAAATAATGCTGGGAAGAATATTTTCTGAAACACAGATTCATAGTATTGTAGATATGATCTGTCCCTGAGAAGAGAAAAATCACAAAACAAAAAGTTTCCACATGAATACTTTTTAAAAAATGTATAAGCAACCTTGTATTTTCTACATTTTATTGTCACTTTCCATCTTCTTTCTCTTCACAACCTTCAGATACATTTGCCCACATTACTATTTAATTCAGTTGCCTGTGGCAACATGTCATTCTCTATCATGAACTGATGTTATAGATTTATAACATCATCTGTAAAATCACTGCAACTTGTAGGGTTAAATTTAAAAAAAACATGCAGAAAAGGCAGATGAATGGAAGGCCAACACAGCCTAAAGAACCACCAAAGTCCCAACAAATGAAGAGAATCAGTGGTGATATTCAGCTGGTTCTGCCTGGTTCTGGAGAGTCACTAGGAGTGATGAGCAGCAGAGACCGAACCAGTTCCCTCTGCTGCTCTAATGCCTTTGCTGTTGCGCCCACCCACCCACCTGGGGTCCCATATTCACTTTTATCCACTGAATTTAAAGTGGCACAGAATAGTGCTGCATGGCAGCTGCTGAAGCAACCGGGAGATTGTGCAGGCTTGCAGGAGGCGAGGTAAAATGCCTCTGCATCTGCACAATCTCTGTGCTAAGTGTGCACTTGGTGCATGCATGCATGCAAAATGTGTGCACACACACAAAGCGCACCCACCAAACCACGCCCACCAAAACGCTGGCAACAATATTTGAATCCCACCACTGGAGAGAATGCTATGCCTGATCAGGGGGTTGGACTAGATTACTAGAAGACCTCCAAGGTCCCTTCCAACTCTGTTATTCTGTTACGCTGATTGTGTCCTGTAGCTAAAGCCCATGTCACACCGAACCAACGGATGCAAAGAGGATGTAAAACTTGCCATCCGTTGGAAAATGCGATGTACTCACTGCCCACGTTTGGCTTCCTCTCTATCCGTCCAGCATCCATCTATTGATGTTTCATCCGCTCAGAAAGTTTTGGGGTGCCGAAAACTTTTGCATGGAAAATGTATCCAGTTCATACGTTCTGCATCCGCTACACATCCACTTACGCATCCTACGCATCCATTATGCATCTGGCTATATCCACTAGGCATCCGCTAACTCCGCACACTCGATCCGCCCGACGACAGGGAGGAAGCAGAACGGACGCAGAACGGATGCAGAACGGATGCAGAATGGATGCAGAACGGATGTCAGCACGGCAACAAAGCATTTAAAATGGAAAAAACATTCGCAGAGGGGACCTACTCTGAATATAAAGGATGGTCTAAGGATGCCTAGAGGATCCCTAGAGGATGCCTAGCGGAAACCTATATTTCCTATAAAAAGGGGGAGCAAACTCATCTGCATCTCACTTTCAGACCAGCAGGCCCTGCTGTGCAGACCTCTGCAGCCTTCATCGACTCTTTCCTCTTCCACAGCATCCAGTCATGTCCACCGTGGATTGTAACAAAGTCCTTTCGGCAAGCCACCATCGTTCTGCAACAGTGCGAAACCATCTGCAGGCTTTGTGAACCTCTACTGCGAGAAGAAAAAGAGGCAGCCAAAAAGGGTCTGGGTCCGAAGATGGTTCGCCAGAAGAGCAGAGGACGGACTGTACAACAAGCTGATGGTGGAGTCAGCGAACGAAGACACTCGGGCGTTTCCAGAACTTCATGAGGATGCCTCCAGCCATGTTTGACGAAGTTGTGCAGCACCTGACACCCGGTTGACCAAGCAGCAGCACCAGATTCCACCCCAGCCTGGAAACCTGGGCTCAAGGTGGCACTCATTCTGCACCACCTGGCCTCCGGGACACCTACAGGAGCATGCAGTACGGCTGGAGGGTGCCATCCAACACCTCAGCATTGTGGCAGAGAAGTGGTGCAGCCATCATCGAAGAATACAAGGAGAGCTCCTCCAGTAACCCTCCACTGAAGAAGGCTGGAAGAAAGTTGCAGAGCAGTGGTATCAGAAGTGGAACTTCCCCCACACCGTTGGAGCCATACATGGCAACACGTGGCCTGCAATCTCCAACCAACATCAGCTCCACTTATTTCAACTCCAAGGGCTTCTTCAGCATCGTCTCTCTCTTGCCATGGTTGATGCTGATACAAGTTCATGTACATCGATGCTTCAGGCAATGGCTCATTTCTTCAGATGCCCAGGTATACAATGCCAGTGTCCTCAAAGGGGCTGGAACGCAACCTCATCTGGGCGGTCTTCCACGATCCAGACCCACTGCCCAACGACACGCAAGAGTGCCCTACTTCATCATGGGGGATGATGCCTTCTCCCTCACAACCATCCTTCATGAAGCCCTACACCTCCAAATACCTCACCCGTAAAGTAGAGGATCTTAACTACAGGACTGTCCAGGGCAAGGGCGGGGCAGTGGTGGAGAATGCCTTTGTGCATCCTGTGCCAACAGGTTCCAGGTACTTCTCACCACCATGCAGCAAGCCAGAGGACCGTGATGAGAGCATCATGGAAGTTTTGCTGCATCCTGCACAATCTATGCGCACCCGCTACCACGTGTTACAGGACGGCTTGTGGACCATCAGCAAGGCAAAGGGACATGGAGCCTGGGGAATGGAGGCAAGGGCGAAAACCTGATAACACTGAGATGTGCAAGGCCACCAACAGAGCCTCACGTGAAGGAAGAAGCAGCGCAACCTCCTGAGACGCTGGTTGCAACTCCCCAGCTGGAGCAGTGGAGTTGGCAAGACAGGATGGTAGATGATTAATGGATGCTTCCTTCAGCCTGTCTCATCACATGGATGGGTGGAGATTGGGCATGTTCTTGGGTGGCCAACAATGACCAGGGCATTTAATAAGGAGTTGTGTTTGAAAATGACGATGCTTTGTGTGATTGACATGTGTGGTTGCATTATTACATATTATAGAAAATAAAGTACAAGAGCAAAGGTGGCAGCTGCGGAGGTGTGGACCATGATACTATCCTCATGCTTAGTGTCTTTGCACTGGAGGCTTTACTATCTCTCCACAGCTAATACCATCTATTCCGAAAGGTATCCCCTGTGCCCCATCCCATCTGCTATTCTAACCCTATTCCCCTACGAACCAGCATGCAAAAGGCTCTGAACCATTTCTTATATAACAACTTTACCACCAAGAAACTTTATAATTCCGCATCGGCGCGCGATGCATGCTGTATTGAATTCTAAAATTAGAACTTTATTAACAACTAGCTATAAACAAAAAATGGAGGTCTCTGGGCACTCCTCTTGGTCGTCAGTTCGGTTGATATGTTCCATTTTTTGCTTCGTGTGAAGGGATCAGGCTGCTTGGGGTGGCCTTGCTGATGCTTAGCTCATCAGAGCTTCCTCCAAAGCAGATAGCATGCGAGAAGCCGCCAGCCCGCAGGAAGAGCGAGCCCGCTGCTGCAAGAAGCACCTCCGAACAACCAAGACGTGTAAGGCCAGGTGGGGCGTGGATGTTGGTAGTCCCTGTCCCTCTTGCCAGGGCGTGGCATGCAGAGGGCTGAGGCTTTGCTGTGCCTTTCCCGCATGCTTTGTGGGGTTGCTGGCTGGCAGGGAGAGCTGGGCAGGGATAGCACCAAGGCTCGTGGTTTTGCGAGTGCGCATTAAGAAAGTGCTACACGCGAGCGGAGAGTGTCTAATCCATCTCTCGTAATCTGCAGCTGTAAAGGCTGGCTACCAACCACATATGTGTAAGCCCCTCGGAATTACCAAGGCTGGCAATGGCGAAGACAGACAGCCTACCAGGCTGGCTGGAGGTCAATAGGCTTGTGCAGGAAGGCTGGTCAGGGATGGCTAGTGGTCACCTCATTATGTACATGGCAGGTAGGCTGGCACGGCATAGGAGCAGTCATGCAAGGCTGGCAGGCATGAGTCTGGGCTGACATGAATTGGACTGGATCTAGTGTAGAGCGGGGTCAAGGCCAATCAGGATTGTGCTGAGCTTGGGAGACGAATCTGTTGCAGCAAGGCTGGCATGCATGATTTTTATGCAAGGCGACGGGGAAATCAGTGACGCCCATGCGAGCCCCTCAATCCGGTCTGCATAGCAGGTTACTTATTAACATCGTCTCTTGCAATGGCAACCTGCATTTCCGCAGCTGCTTCCATTATATCCGCGGGCTGACGCAATGCATCCTCCCCGCATGCGCAATTAACGCTTGGCATACCATTAGGCTTCTCGCGTGTGCATCCGCTCGTTGCATTCCGCTCTGCATCCGCTTCATCCCTGTGCATCCCGCTCTGCATCCGCCTATATCCGTTCTGCGTTCCACTTTGCTGAGAGCCCCTGGAAGCCCTGCGGATGCGCCAATCCGCTCCCATTCACTTCATCCGCTTGGGCATTCCATTCCGCATCCCCCTGTCAGTCCTCCCGGCGTCCGTGTTTTTCCGTTCTGGTTATGCAATATTTTTGCCCCTTTTGGGAGCGATAAACATGGATGGAACATTTTTTGCTGGTCTGCTGTGTGTCCTTTTTGCATCCGTTTGGTTTGGACAAGGAACTTAGATCCAAAAACCATGTTGCATATGGGACTAATTATTCCCAATCCTAACATATCTAATTCCAACACTGCTATAATCTTTCTTCTCCAATGTCCAAACATAAGTGTGTAAATATTACTTGCTGACATTCTAGCTACTTTTGGACAGACAAATGAAATGCTGCAATATAGCTCCAATGGAGGAGCCAAGACAAACAGGGCTGTTTCTTGTCTTTTTAATGTTTAATTAGGGCAATCTGAAGTCTGAGAACTGCACATAAATCCTAAGAGGTAGGATATGAACTTCCTCCTAAACATGACATTAAATTATAACTTAAAATATGAAAGAAAAGGACATATTTCCATGGTGGGATGTGTATGTGTCAAGGTAAGTTGATGGTGAGGACAGAATGAAAAACTTTACAAGGTAGAATTCTAATCTGTAAATATTGAATTTCTAAATTTTCACTATTTCTATTCTCAAATACACACACACAACACACACAAACAGACACATGGATAAATATGTACAAACAAAT
Organism: Laticauda laticaudata; assembly: GCA_004320025.1. Lineage (NCBI taxonomy): Eukaryota > Metazoa > Chordata > Lepidosauria > Squamata > Elapidae > Laticauda > Laticauda laticaudata. The sequence continues at coordinate 1,156 of BHFT01005602.1, read as the reverse complement.
ATGAAAAGTTTTGTCCTAAATGAAAACTAGAATGTTTGAGAACCAGACTACATTAAATTTATCCAGGATGTTGTTATTGCTGTTTTTGTCAACTTTAGAAAGTTGCCAACCTATTGCTTGCAATATTTTTGGTTCTTGTTTGAAAGAAGATGACATTCATATACAATTTTAATTTGCTGGTTATTTTCTGTTTGTCGCATAACCAGAATGTGAAGACTTCATAGATGAAAACCGTTCTAGTTGCATTGAAAATAATAAAGCTTCAATATATTTTCATCAATAAACACTACTCTCAGTCTTCAATCTATGTGTTTCATGTTTTTGACTTTTAGAAGTTTTTCTTTGGAGAAATAAGTTGAGATTCTCCTGTATTATTTCTTCTCTTCTCCATTTTCTTCTTCCTTGCTGGGCAAACAAACAAAAGACATTCTTTGCATTGCATTCACAAAAATATGTACATTGTTTTTCTCTCTTTTGTTCTGTGTCTTTGATAAACATTGTGTGTTTTTTAGCACACGTAATAAGCCCATCTTTTGAAATGAAATGGGTTTTTTTAAGTATTATGTCTTGACACATTTTTTTTAAAAAGATACATCTAAAGACATTATTTTTCTAGGCATTTCTTGGAAAAATGTCACAAAGGAAAGAAATATAACTTAAATTCCTACATCTGTCACTAAATCATCATCTTGTATTAAGAAAAACTCATTGTGAAAATTCTAGATATCATTATTTGAAAAACTAGTGATAGTAATATAATAAACGAAAGAGCAAATGATCAAGAAGCTTTACCCATAAAAACAAGGCTCACAGTGAAAAACTGATTTAAGATTCCACATAAAAATGACAAAAATTACGACAAATACAATTGATAATTAAGATATTGAAGTGGGAGATAAATTCTGCCTTTCAGGATTGATTATCAATAGATACTACCAGATCAATGAAAATGTCACAGGCTAACATTTGGTAAGATATTAAGGCCTTTGGGAAAGATATTCTTTTTTTTTTTTAACAAATTTTATTCAGTTTTTCACATTAGAAACAAGAATCTCTTTTTAGTGGACAACATATTTCCAGGCATCACTTTTACATACAAATATGACAGCAATTATACATTCATATATGCATACTTAATTCTAATATTACCTTTTCC
>BHFT01005601.1:0-19007 GCA_004320025.1 Laticauda laticaudata | reverse complement strand
TTCCATCCATTGGTGCAGTGTGACAGGGGCTTAAGAAAACAACCAAACTCAGAGAGCACCAAGGATTCCACATTTAACCCGAAGCTATCAATATTCTCCTTTATTGGAAGCACTTTAATATTTTCCCTGTTTTTTCCAAATTGTTTATCTCCCTGCCCCCCTCTGCCTCTCCCTCCCTCCCTCCCTCTCTCCCTCTTCCTTCCCCTCCCCCTCCTNCTCTCCCTCTTCCTTCCCCTCCCTCTTCCTTCCCCTCCCCCTGCCTCCCTCCTTCTCTCTCTCTCTCCCTCTCCCTCTCTCTATTAGATGCTAACAAATTGGGTAACAGTCTTTGTCTTTGTGAGCTGAGTGGTTCTGTATTCCTCAGTGTGACCTTGTAATGGCTGGTGACTCTCACAGGACAGTCCAAATTCATGCTTGTTTCCTCTCGTGCTAAACCCCCCTTTCCCCAACCCACAATTTCCCCTCCCCATTAAACACGGCAGCCTAACATAGCAGATTGACAGGCTAGTGTAGCAGATTGACAATCCATTTTAGGCAACCTCTGGATGAATGTGTAGAGCACACTAAATACAGCTGAACCACCAGTGATGAGTAAGATTGCTATTCAGAAGATGCCAAACAGGTGACATGACAAAGCATGCTTGAGTGTCCTCCCCTGTGGTCACACATCCCTGACACTTTTGGAAACCATGGCCCAGGTAGAATTTCTTGTTGTTTTAATGCTACAGGTTTTTTTTTTAATTACAATTGCCTTGATAAGCTTTGGGTTTCCATGCATGGAGGTGGAAACAGAACCTCACCCAATTCCTCCTGTTTTTTTCCACCTGCCACTAAAAAAAAACCAAAAATCAGAACAACAAAGGAAGCTGTTAACTTCATCAGAATTTACACGACACACCAAACCAGGCTGAGAGTATAGGAGGAATAATATGAGGAAGGGTTTGAAGCGTTGCATTTTAAGAAGTCGCAAGATCCTAGTCCATCTTCAGCCCTGAAAGCACCTTGATGTCAGACTGCCTCAAGTCGGTCTTCTCAGTAAAAATGATCCTTAACTCCGGTTTGTTGAGAAAGGTGTAGTTTACTAGAAGTCAAGTGAATTCCAATGGTGAGAAGCCAGTATTGAGGCTTCATGCCAAATTTTCCCAATTAAATTTCCTCCCTTGGTCGTTTCTCATTGCTTGTCTCTTGTTGTCCAATCAATTTTAAAAAGAGATGTTTTGGAAACAGTTCAGAGGCGGTATTCCTCAGATTCTGACCCATTCTGGAGAACTGATAGCAGAAATTCTGACTAGTTCGGAGAACTGGCCAATCCCCCCTCTGACTGGCCCTGCCAACCCCATCTTCTATTCTCTGCCTCCCCTTGAGTCCCTGCTGATCGGCTGGGTCTTCCTTGGTTGCCGTGCCCAGGAGAACGGAGCTGGAAAGCAGGTTTGTGGGGTGGGGAGGGAAGGGGGATTTTGGCAGGGACCTTCCCCTGCCACGCCCACCAAGCCATGCCATGCCCACAAAATGCCACACCCACCAAGCCACACCTGCAGCTGAGACTTCTTTGGTTGCCCTGCTCAGGAGAATGGAGCTGGAAAGCAGGTCAGTGGGTTGGGGAGGGAATGTGCATTTTTCAGTAGCCTTCCCCTGCCATGCCCACCAAGCCACATCCTGTACTACCCCAGATAAATGGCGATCCAAGCTTTCCGTGCAAACCTCCAGTGACGGAGCACCCACAGCTTCTGCANGGGTTGGGGAGGGAATGTGCATTTTTCAGTAGCCTTCCCCTGCCATGCCCACCAAGCCACATCCACAGAACTGGTAGTAAAAAAAATTGAATCCCATCGCTGAAACAGTCACACTACTTGCTGGCATTGTTCTCCCAGGGGAAGGACCTTGAAGACTACACAGGTTCTCACAGAGAACTGTTCTTACAATTCAGCTTCCTTTTCCCCCAGCCCCTCACACCTTCCAGCCCCCAGATTGCAGTGAGGTTGCAACAGCCCCCTGTTGATGGCAGTGAGGTTCTGACCCTTAAGGGACTTGGCCAGGCATTCTCTCTCAGCCCCAGAGCTCACTTAGTGTAGTGGGGAGGGGCTGGAAAGGAACTTGGGACCCATCTAATCTTCCTTCCCACCCACCCACCCACCCCCGAAGCCTCTCAGGGAATTTGGGGTCAGTATTTCTCTCTTGGATAAGTAAGAGAAGGCTGTGCTATGGACACTACCTTGAGCACAGGCAGTCCTAGGACATGGAATCATAGGGTTGGAAAGGACCTTGGATGTTGTCTAGTCCAGGAGCAGGAGACCCTGTACTACCCCAGATAAATGGCGATCCAAGCTTTCCGTGCAAACCTCCAGTGACGGAGCACCCACAGCTTCTGCAGGCCAGCCATTCCACCGATGAGATAAGATGGCAACCACTTACCTGAAATGGTAGAAGGTCTCCTGATTGAGCAGGGGGCTGGACTAGAAGATCTCCAAGGTCCCTTCCAACCCTGTGATTATGACTACTTGTGCTCAAGGAAGAAGACCTCCAAGGTCCTTTTTGATTCTTATCATTCTACGTCCCATGATTTTTTGCATTCTGTAGTCAGCAAGAAACCATCCATTTTAGGCAGCACAGATGGATGAAATGAACGTGTTCCCTTCTGTTTTTTTAAGCAGCCGGAGAAGGAGACACAACTGATATTTTTGGGAGAGGCTCCCTTTGGTGTGGTTGAGTTTTGGAAAGGAAGTTTTGTCTTCTGGCAGAAAAGGCTTGATTCACACAACGTGGCATCGAATCCCTGGGCTCTTTTGTTCTGCCTCCTTAAATTTCTGCTTCTTCCCTAATCTAAACATACCAGATGTCTGTCCAAAACCAAAATTGGAGCATTCTTATTAACATGGAAAGCTGCTCTGGTGTTCCAATGATTTTCACAGGCAGATTTTCTGGTTTATATGAGCGGAGAGCCAATATGTGTGTGTGTAAATATCATTTTCCAAAGATGGTTCTATCTCCAAAAATTGGCACAAATTGACAGCTATAATTCTGTAACCATTTTTTTTTTCTCGCAGACATTGCAGCAACATAGGATTTTGCCACTGCACACGTAACAATTGGATCTGAGTCCTGGAGGAGAAAGCCTCCATAAAAATAGTCTGCCCTCCCTGGCAATCTCTCAAGCAAGGGGAGAACATACAGTGACCTATAAACTCTGTATAACTCCCAGGACAATAAAACATGCAAGATATCTTCGATTTCTCCTTTATCACATCTACATACCCGTTCTGCTATTAGTGTTTTCTTATACCTGCCCTGAAGGAATGCTGAGGGGAGGGGGGGAAACAGGGTGACAGGTGAGTGTAAATGACGTGTGCCAGAGTTGGCTTCATATAGGGCAGTGCCAATAGGTTACCTCTAGTGAGTCCTTTGAAGTTTTTTGAAGTTTGGCTCAAGAAACATGCTTTAATTTGGGTGATTGCTGGAATCCTGACACTGGTTTAGCCACAGAAACCTTGGGCTGAATTGTGGTCATAAGTCAAGGACTACCTGTGTTCAAAGGATTTACTTTCACCCACGAACCACAGCCGATATTCCCACCAAGGACTGCTTTGTGAGGTGGCATGCCTCATCTTCTCCTCACGACACCAGACAGGCAACTTGGATTTATTTTTAGCTACTCTCTCAAGGCAATTTCCTCCGTTCTCTTGCTCGCTGTTGCCATACAAACGAATCTGGGACAACCTGCCCAACGCTGGCAGTGGCTCAAGCAGGGCCTGGGCTCTTCCCAGCTCCCACTGGAGACACCTTTGACTGCTGTGGGCCAGGCCACTCCTCTGTGGTCAATGGATGTTTCCTTCCAGGGCAGTCGGTCGCAGCAGAAAACAGACTTTTTTTTTACTTCAAGAGAATCCTCAAGGTGCGTTTTTCTAACTTCAGTTAGAATTGGAGAAGCTTCTTCGATGAGAAGAGGAAGGAAGGAAGGAAGGAAGGAAGGAAGGAAGGAAGGAAGGAAGGAAGGAAGGAAGGAAGGAAGGAAAAGGAAGGAGGGAGAGAGAGGGAGGGAGGGAGGGAGGGAGGGAAGGAAGGAAAAGGAAGGAGGGAGAGGGAGGGAGGGAAAGAATGAAGAAGGAATGGAAGGAAAGGAAAGGAAAAGGAGAGGGAAGGAAGGAAGGAAAAGGAAGGAGGGAGAGAGAGAGGGAAGGGAGAAGGAATGGAAGGAAGGAAAGGAAAGGGAGGAGGGGGAGGGTGGGCAGGAAGGAAGAAAAGAAAAGGAAGGAAGGAAACAAGAAAGGAAGGAAAAGGGAGAGGGCGGAAGGGAAGGAAAGGAGAGGGAAGGAAGGAAGGAAGGAAGGAAGGAAGGAAGGAAGGAAGGAAGGAAGGAAGGAAGGAAGGAAGGAAGGAAAGTCCAATTGCCTTCTGGAAAAAGCATGTTTGGAACAACCATGGCCTGGATGATTGAGAATCTCCACAGAAGATCATAAAAGGTCATAAAATCAGGTTGGACTCATTTAATGACTGCAATGCTTATCAACGGTTGTTCTGCTTTCAATTATGGACATAAACCAAGCACTACCTGTATAACTGTACCCAAACAACACAGTGTACTACTTAAGTTTTATAATCCGTAATATTTTAAAACAATATACACAGAGTCCTTGACTTACAACAATTCATTTAGTGACCGTTCCAAGTTACAACAGCACTGTAAACAGTGCCTTAAGACTTCTTTTCACACATATGACCATTGCAGCATTCCCGGGGTCACGTGATCAAAACGGAGATGCTTGACCGCTGTCTTGTTTTTAATGACAGTGATCCCCCTTTGTGACCTTCTGACACGTAAAGTCACTGGGGAAGCCAGATTCATTGAACGACCACGTGACAAACTTAACAGCTGCAGTGGTTCACTTAACAATTGTGGCAAGAAAGGTCGTAAAATGGGGCAAAGTTCCCTGAGCAAATGTTTTGCTTCGCAAGGAGAAATGGGGGGGGGGGACTCCATTGTGGTCGTAAGTTGAGGACCAGCTGTACTTCCAGAGGCATTTCTCTGCAAAATGCCAGCCCAGGGCATCACGAACCATCTCCAGGCACTGCCAGGCCTGAAGTCGGTGGGTTTGGTGTCTTTCTGGAAGAGTATTTGCCCTGTTCCTAAACCAGCGATGGTCTTCAGCCGGTTCTGACCAGTTCTGCGGAACCGGTAGCGGAAATTTTGAGTAGTTCACAGAACTGGCCAATCCCCCCTCTGATTGGCCCCACCACCCCCATCTCTTCTCTGCCTCCCATTGAGTCCCAGCTCATCGGCTGGGTCTCCTTTGGTTGCCCTGCACAGGAGAAGGGAGCTGGAAAGCAGGCTGGTGGAGTGGGGAGGGAAGGGGGATTTTGCAGTATATCCTTCCCCTGCCACGCTCACCAAGCCACCCCCACAGAACCGGTAGTAACAAAAGTTGAACCCCACCTGTCTCTCGCGGTCTTTGGAAAATGTGGTAGACCAGGGGCATCAAACTGAAGATCCTCCTCCTCTTCCTCCACTGATAAACCCAACTCCCTTTTAACACTGATGATGTTATCTAGTTTGGTAATGAAATGTCTGCAAGAAAACCAGCTCAGAAAGCACCAAGGACTCCACATTATTCTTCCTCCTCCTCCTCCTCCACCTCCTCCTCCTCCTCCTCCTCTTCCTCCTCCTCTTCCTCCTCCTCCTCTCCCCACTCATAAACCCAACTCCTTCTAACACTGATGATGTTAACTAGTTGGGTCATGAAATATCTGCAAGAAAACAAGCTCAGAGAGCACCAAGGGCCCTAGATTATTATTATTCCTCCTCCTCCTCCTCCTCCTCCTCCTCCTTCCAAACCCCACACTCTTCCAGAACTGATGATGTTACTACTTTGGTAATAAAACACCTGCAAAGAAAACAAGCAAGCTCAGAGAGCACCAAGCTTCAGCCCTGAGCGACAAATATTCTCCTCCAGCATCATTTGATATCTATTTTGTTAAAACCTGATACAACAGCCGTGCCTTTAACTTAACAACTGCAGCGATTCACTTTAACCACCGTGACAAGAAAGGTTGTAAAATGGGGCAAAGCTCACTTAACGACCTTGCCTAGCAATGGAAACATTTGGCTGTCTTGTGGTCATAAGTCAAGGATCACCTGTAAATGTTGTTTTTTGGTTTTTTTTTGTTTTTTGATGTTTACAGAAAGGAAAAATTTGGTTGTTCCGGCCGGTTTTGATCAGAAAATGATGAAAAGGGGTTTTGCCCAGATCCTCGGCCGAATGGCTGCGATTGCAGGATGCAAAGCCCGCAGAAAGGACGAGGAAAGCCACAACATCTTCTTTCCTAAGCCATGTTTGCAAACTTCTTCCTGTGCAAAGCACATCCTTCTCCGCTGCGGTGACACAAGAGGGTCACCATGGAGACGGAAAAAACCTCTGAAGCACAACCAGCAAAGGATTCCCAAGGATTCCCACAGAAGAAGACGGAGGTCTTTGCAGCAGAGGGAACTGCAGGGTTGGTGTTCTGACCCAGCTCCCCAAATACCACAAACCCTCTGGCGTGAACTCAAAAGACGCCTTTAATTAGGAATGCTGGGAGTCCCGGCAAAAGGTTTCTCTCACAGGCTAACAAGTCTGTCCATCCAGAAGATGAATAGTTGTCTGCTACATCTATTTATCTCCGTGCCCTGCCTTTTATCCCCACAGCTAGGGTGGGGACTCACTACCAGCAGTGGCTCTTCTGTCCCAAGGACCGGCCCATAGATTTCCACTGCTCTCCTCTCCTCTGCCTTCTGTGTGTCAGGCACTGGAGCCAGCTGTTCCTCCTCTTCCTCATAAGCCATCTCCAGACATGGCTCTTCCTTCCCAAGGACCGGCCCACAGATTTCTAATGCTCTCCTCTCCTCTGCCTTCTTTGCATCCGCTCATCAGGCACTGGACCCAGCTGTTCCTCCTCTTCCTCATCAGCCACCTCCAGTCCTGGGGGCTGTTGACTCTCCACCTGAGGGCTGACGGATGGCCCAGGCTCTACCTCTGTCTCTCTTTGTCTGCCAGTTCTATTCCCTCTTGTCCCTCGGAGCTCCCAGGTTGCCCCGATGCTGGCCCTGACTCCCACACCTGCTCTTCCTCCTCCTCCTCTGGTTTGGTTGCTGGAAGGGCCGGTGGCTGACAGGCAACAACAGTCCGGTCCAAAACGCCAGATGGTGGCTCCCGCCATGCAACCCAAATGCTGCTTTTTCTCCCTCCCTTTGACAGGTAGTCCACAACTTATGACCACAATTTTGAGCCCAAAATTTATGTCGTTGAGTGAGAAATTTGTGAAGGGAGTTTGGTCACCTTTTTTTCACCAGATTTGTTCAGTGAACCACTGCCGTTAATAAGTTAGTCACACAGTTGTGAAGGGAATCTGATTTCCCCCATTGATTTTGCTTGTGAGAAGGTGACAAAAGGCAATCCCATGACCCCGGGACACTTGCAACCGTCATAAATGTGAGTCAGCTGTCAAGCAACTGAATGTAAATCATGGCACTGGAAAAAAGTGACTTGTGACCATTTTTCACACATCCGTTGCAGCATCTTGGTGGTCACGCAATTCAAAGTCAGAGACTTGGCAAAGTCAACAGACTCGTGTTTATGACGGTTGCAGTGTCCTGGAGTCATGTGATCCCCTTTTGTGACTTTCTGACCAGTCAATGGGGAAGCTTAGGTCATCAAACAAATGTGTGTTATTAATTTAGCAACGGCAATGATTCACTTAGTGAAGCTACGCCAGGGTGGGATTCAAATTTTTTAACAACCGGTTTTGTGGGCATAGCTAGGTGGGCGCAGCTAGGTGGGCATGGCTGGGTGGGTTTGGCTAGGTGGTTGTGACTGGGTGGGCATGGCTAGGTGGGTGTGGATGGGTGGGCATGGCTTCTTTTTTTTTGCAGTAATCTCCTTTCCCCATTTTTTTTTTTTTTTTTTTTTNAGGGAAGCCTCCTGGAGGGGCATTTTTTCACACAGGAAGCTTCCCTAGGGCCCAGGAAGGCAAAAAATGGAGCATGGTGGAGGGGGTGTGCAGCACACACCCCAGCCCCATCCCCCCGCATGCCTTTTTGCCTCCTGGGCCTCAGGGAAGCCTCCTCGGTGAAGCAATAAGCAAGGGGGATCCCAGAACAGCTGATCGTCGGAACAGCTGATCATCGGAACATGTCAGAAGGAAGAAAAAAAGAAATACCTTTAGGAGTGACTGGGTGGGGGAGAATGCAGTCAGCGATGTCAGGCATGCGCGCGATAAGGACTGACTGGGTGGGGAGGGGAAGGAAGTGAGGGGAGGGGCCACCCAGGGGCACGATTTGCTGGTTCTCCAAACTACGCAGAATCATAACAACCAGTTCTATAGAACTGGACCAAACTGGTAGAATCCCACTCCTGAAACTGTGACAAGAAAGATTGTAACATGAGGCCAAACTCACTTAACGTCTTGATTAGTGATGGAAATTTTGGGCTCAGTTGTGGTCGTAGGGTGAGGTGCACACACTCACACCCTCCATGCAACTGAAAGGGAACATTGTGCTGAAGTGGTTCTAAGCCAAAAAAAAAGGGGAAAACGAATCCTTGCCCTAATTTCTCCTACATGGCACATTTTTGCAACTCGGGTCAAAAAAAAAAGTACAGTATATTGTTATTGGAGAGGCTGCAGTTCTACTGGAGGTTTGACGTTTGTCAATGAGCTTTCATAATGAATTCCTGATTTTCACATTCTTTGCTCTCTATGTTCCCATTCCCAAAAAGTGGCTGTTCTTTGTCTTCCTACTTTTGTGTTTTAGCAGCTGGTTCCTATTATTTCTTCTTTTTTTTTCAGACAGGGCAAGCCGAACATGCCAGAAACATTTCCTAAGTGATGATTTAGTCAAAAATGTAGGACTGGCTGGGATTTGGTGGAGACTGACCACTTGCAAACTGTCCCGGGAGTGTTTTGCTGTGCAGAAGGTAAAGCTTGTTTCCTTTTGCAAAAAGCTCATGATTTTAAAATGTTGTAGGTACACAAAATAGAAAAAACTGTGCCATGTTGGATTTTATTACAGATTAATAGAGTTGGAAAGGATCTTTTGGTCATCCAGTCCAACCCCCTGCCCAAACAGGAGACCCTACACCATTTCTGACAAATGGCAGTCCAGTCTCTTCTTGAAGATCTCCAACTTCCAAAGGCAACTTCTGTTCTGTTGATTGATTGTTCTGTCAGAAAAATCCTCCTTATTTCCAGGTTGAATCTCTCCTTGTTCAGTTTCCATCCATTATTCTTTGTCTGGCCTTGGAGTGCCTTGGAAAACAGTTTAAACCTCTCCTCCTCTCTGTGGCAAGCCCTCAAATATTGGAAGACTGCAATTGTGTCTCCCCTGGTCCTTCTCTTCACTAGACCAGCCATGCCCAGTTCCTGTAACCGTTCTTGATATGTTTTAGCCTCCAGTCCCCTCATCATCCTGGTTGCTCTTCTCTGCATTTTTCTACAGTCTCAACCTCTTTTTTTGTAGTGTGGTGACCAAAACTAGGTGCAGTACTCTAGGTGTGGCCTTACTAAGGCTTTATAGAGTGGTATTAGTACCTCATTTGATCTTGATTGTATTTTCTGGATTTTCAGGGATCCAGTTACTGCATCAAGAATGAGTAAGAAAGAGAGAAGCTACTCACCGTGGTCCTGGGTGAGAAGAGTAATGCCTTCTGTTAGTAGTACTCACTAATACAAACTGGCCTATAATGCCTGTGGAGATTCTCAACCATCCAGGTCATAGTTGTCTCAAAGGTGCTTTTTTTCAAAGGGCAACTGGACTCTAGGAAGAAGAAGAAGAAGAAGAAGAAGAAGGAGAAGAAAAAAGCGAAGAAGAAAAGTTAAGAGAGGAAAGAAAGAGAAAAGTAAGAGAAAAGAAGAAGAGAAGGAAGAAGGAGAGGAGGAGGAGGAGAGGAGGAGAGGAGGAGAGGAGACGGAGGAGGAGGGAGGAGAAGAGAAGAAGAGCAATGAGAAGAAGAGAAGAGAGAAGAAGAAGAGAGAGAAGAACAAGAAGAAAAGAAAGAAGAAGAAGAAGAAGAAGAAGAAGAAGAAGAAGAAGAAGAAGAAGAAGAAGAAGAAGAAGAAGAAGAAACATTTCCCTTCTCATCCAAGAAGCTTCATCAGTTCTGATGGGAGAGATAGGATGTTGCCAGAGGTAGCCTATTCTAGCACAGATCTGTGTGCCAAAATTTTGCATTTCTTTTGAGCAACATCCAAAGGCTGGAGAAAGACTGTCTCTTGAGGAGGACTTTCAAAATCCCAAATATGTGGCCAGGATCATACCCACTTTCTCCGTGCAATTGTAAAAGAAGACAAACATTTCCTTTGGCTTTTATACTCCCAGGAAATCTGTGCTGCAAATATCATCAGCAGGTTTGCTGCCTGCTTCTGAAATGCCAATCCATCAACAGGAACATTGCAAGCTCTTTCTTCCCTCCTGGATAGGGCATGTGTCAAAGACGTATTTTTGGAACATCTCCAGATCATGGGTCAATAGACTATCTGCTGTTTTCAACAACAAAGAAAGCTGTGTTTCTTTGTTTTTCCTCCTGAGACCTGATCTGAATGGAATAAGGTTTACTATTTCACTGGGGAGTCCTGAGTATACTTGTTGAAGGGATAACATAAAATCACCAATTTCCCTCTGGGAACAAAGTGCAAACTGAGAACTCATCCAAACTTGAGTTGCTTCTTCTTCAGATGAAGAGCTGGAAGGGACCTTGTAGGTTCTCTAGTCCAATCCCCTCCCCTGCCCAAGCAGGAGACCCTACAGCAGAGGTGGGATTCAGCAGGTTCTGAGCTGTTCCGGAGAACCGGTAGCAGAAATTTTGAATAGTTTGGAGAACCAGCAAATCCCACCTCTGACTGGCCCCGCCAACCCCATCTCTTCTCTGCCTCCNGATCAGCTGGGTCTCCTTTGGTTGCCCTACACAGGAGAACGGGGCTGGAAAGCAGGTTAGTGGGGTGGGGAAGGAATGGAGATTTTACAGTATCCTTTCCCTGCCACACCCACCAAGCCATACCCACAGAACCGGTCGTAAAAAATGTTGAAACCCACCACTGCATTTCTGACAGATGGCAGTCCAATCTCTTCTTGAAAGTCTTAAGTGTTGAAATTCCCACAACTTCCAAAGGCAACTTCTGTTCCATCGGCTGATTGTTCTCACTGTCAGAAAATTTCTCCTTATTTCCAGGTTGGATCTCTCCTTGTTCGGTTTCCATCCATTATTCCTTGTCTGGCCTTCTTGTTCCTTGGAAAACAGCTTGACCCCCCACCCCGCTCTGTGGCAGCCCCACAACTGTTCCACAATCGCTCCACAACTGCACTGGGCAGACAACTATTTTTTTCTTCTGCACATTGAACACTTTCAGCATTTTAACTTTTTTCCCCTCCTGATGAGCATTGGCAAAGAAAGATCAGATTTTCTGCCAGAGAAAGCTGGCCCTTGGTGGGGCAGAATATTCATTAGTGGCTTTTGCAGAAGTGGATTAATCCAAAGCAGCTGTTGACGTGGGTGGGCCCATTGGCACCGGACACTGCGCTGCCTTTCGAGGGCTAAATTATCCTTAATGTGCCTTCTTCCACTGCTGGAGATTATTAGAATAATGACGGGCAAAATGTGTGAATGTATTAATCGCGGCAGAACGCGAGCATCCCGTAAATCCTAGGAAACAGGGAACGTGGAAGGAAGGCAGGAGAAGGAATATGGAGTTGGGATGCGAGTCACTGTGAAATCGTCTTGTAAGAAATCTTTACCGTGGTAACTGCTTCTTCATTTCAAATTTAAAACAGAAAGTCTGGGAAGGAACGGGAATGTCTACAACTATCAATAAAAGGCCTTCATCCTTAATCCATAAACCTGGTACATTGTCCGTTGCAAATGTCCTTTGGAAACGAAACATGTTTCGGAGAGGAGATTAAGGCTTGCCACTCAAGGGCTTGGTTACAAAATTCTGAAATTTTGCAGCCTGTCACACTGACTTTGCAGCCCAGAATTATTGGTGCATTCACAACAATATTTGCCTTTATGGCTTAATTCCAGAAAGAAAAAAGCAACTTACGACAATTGATTTAATGATTAGAAGAATAGAATAGAATAGAATAGAATAGAATAGAATAGAATAGAATAGAATAGGATACAGTACAATACAATACAATACAATACGGAATGGAATGGAAGGGAAGGGAAGGGAATAGAATAGAATAGAATAGAATAGAATAGAATAGAATAGAATAGAATAGAATAGAGGGAATGGAACAGAACAGAGCAGAGCAGAGCAGAGCAGAGCAGAACAGAACAGAATAATGGAATGGAATGGAATGGGATAGAATAGAATAGAATAGAATAATGGAAAATAGAATAGAATAGAATAGAATAGAACAGAAACAGAATGGAATGGAATGGAATGGAATAGAAAAAGAAGAAGGGAATAGAATAAGAACATTGAAAATGAGGAATGGATAGAATAGAATAGAAAGAACATGATTATAATGAATGAATGATACTAAATGTATTAGGTCATGTAATAGTTTGAGATTTTGCTTGAAAAAGAGATGTTTTTGTTTGTGAATCATTGGAAGCCTGCACTCACAAAACAAAAAAATCTCCACACCACAAGCCAGCGCAACACCTGGGCACAAACAGATCCCCCCCCCCGATACCTCCAGCTCAAACACACCCCAGCCAGCACCCCAGATGAAACCGAGCTTCCGAATAAATGATAGCCATCCATTTCCTCAGAGCCAAGCCTCACTAAAAGCCTCCAATACAGGAACACAATGTTTGCCAGCCAATCAAGACACACAAAAAAAGCCACAAAACAGACAGAAGATATTAGAAACACCAATCAAGGCAGAACACAGCAAACTCCCACCAATAAACACAGACCAAGACTCCCAACCAATCAGGATGAAGAAAAAAGCATTCTGGCACAGCAGTAGGCTAGCCCCAAATTAAAAATTGAAACGGCTGTGAAAGTCTGACTGACAGACGAATGAATTATAGCTTAAATGTAGAAGGGAAAGACTGCTTATATTGTGCACAAAAGATATGTACACTTTACAATGGAAAGATGATTTTATTTGTTGTTTTATGTTTGTGTTTGTTGTTAAAAAATAAAAAATATATTAAAAAAAGAAACAGAACAGAATAGAATTCATCTGGAAGGGACTTTAGAGATCTTCTAGTCCAGCCCCTTGCTCAAGCAGGAGACCCTATACCATTTCAAACAAGTGGCTGTCCAGTCTCTTCTTAAAAACCTCCAGTGATGGAGCAGCCACAATTTATGGAGGCAAGTTGTTCCACTGGTTAATTGTTCTCACTGTTAGGAAGTTTCTCCTCAATTCCAGGTTGCTTCTCTCTTTGAGAAGCAACTGTCAACTGGCTCATACTACACTTGGCAACTGCTTCATACTTGTGATGATTGCAGTGCGCTGGGGGTTATCTAATCCCCTTTAGTGACCTTTTGACAAACAAAGCCAAAAGGGAAGGCAGATTGACTTAACAACTGTGCTACCAACTTGACATCTGTGGTGATAAACCCCCATGGCAAGAAAAGTTGCAAAATGGGGCAAAAATTCACTTTAACAAATATCTCACTTAGCAACAGTAAGTGTTGGCCTCAATTATGATCGTAAGTCAACTTGTACTTTGGATAGAGAGAATTAATAACATGTTTTAGTTTTCTTTTCCAATCGGTGTCTTTTTTGTTGATAAATAGAATGAAGATCCAAATTTATATTAGCAATGCTGCTTCAACTGCCATTATTGATGATTGATTGTCTGGCTGACTGGCTGGCTGGCTTGCTTATTTCCCTCCTTTACTGTGATGATCCAGGGTGGGATATAAAATAAAAACAGTCACAAAAAAAGCCCCTTTTATTCCTTCACTTTGCTTCCAAGCTCCAAATATCCTTGACTGANTCCTTCACTTTGCTTCCAAGCTCCAAATATCCTTGACTGAAGACAAAAAACTCCCACACAAACAGTTACAAGAAGGAAAAAAGCAACAAACCGGGCAAGATAAGAGCTGGAGGACATCCATAGATAACAGAACACATACTGGGAAGGATGCCAAACTCAGAGAGGAACCACTTGTGATATTTCCATGCTTTGTTCCCAGCGTTCGCCCGTATACATGTCCATCCTCTTATTCAGTTGTCACACAACTGCAGTCAATGAAGAGGATCAAGGCCCTCTCTTCCCCAGTAGACCACGTCTCTCCCTTATCCGCTCCTCCCTGCGTGCCCTAGGATGGAGAGGGGATGGGCCCAGGTCCTCCCCTGACTGCCCAGCTGGCCTCCGCCCTTCCCCAGCCTCCTCCACCACTTTCAGAGCCACACTTCCACTCCCTGTTGGCTGTTCCTCCTCTCCCTCAGAGTCAGTCACCACCAGAGGCACGACATTTATTATATTCAATACTCCATCCTCCTGCTCCTCCTCCTATTTTCCCTGTAACGACTGCCAGGGCACGTTCTTGTAGCTTCCTTGGCAAGATTTCAGAAGTAGTCATCTTCCTGGGGCTCAAAGGGAATGGTTGGAGTATAATTCAAGATTCTGGGTTTCGGCCTGATGCTTTAACTACTGGCTCAATATTGAATTAATCCAGAACCCAGCAGCAAAACATTTGTATCATTAAAATATTTTTTTAAAATAATCTACCCATTTTTCATATTGATTTTACACCTCATTTATATCTCGATTTTTCTTCCTTAAGATCAATGAACTCAATAGCCCTTCAAAAGTGAACAGCAGCTTCCAGATGGCAACTATGCAGATGAATATAAATAAATGTTACTTTCTAGCACTTACTGACTGCTATGCAATAAAGATGGATTTGATTTGATGAATAAATATGATAAATGCATTAGAATTTAAAAAGCCACAACCCCTCATCTAATTGGGGCCTCTGACTTGCTGCTTAAAAAAAAGAACACCAAAAGGGATCTTGCAATTTTAAAAGACACGATTGCCATAACTTGCTGTTGGGTGATGAATTTCATTCATCCACATCTCTAAAATCAGTGCAAGCTTCCCGCAAAATATTCCGGAGGAGAATGGCTTTTCAGGTTCACTCACCGCCATTTTGGTTGCAAATGCCTCTAATATAAGTGGTCCTCGACTTACAACAGTTTGTTTAGAGACCGTTCAAAGTTACGACACCAAAAAAAGTGAATTATGACCATTTTTCATGAGAAGGACCACTGCAGCATCCCCAGGAATATGTTGTTCTGACCGAGGCTTCCTGGGACCATAATTAAGCACATGCTTAGTCCAAACAACTCTTGTTTTATTTCAGTGCTAGGAATTATGTTCATTCCCAGCCCGTAATGAGTCCCAAATAGTCCCTCGAGATAAGCACCCACTTTTCTCTCCTTTGAGTTGCTGCCAACAACTAAAGGGCCAAATGAACTGTAAAAAACCAACTGAAGTACGAAGTCCACACAGAGCCTCAAGGTTTAATCTGAACCGAATGAAACGACTTTGCTTCCTGCAAAGGTGTCATCATCTTTGCCTGTCCTTTATACCTTATGGGAGGGGCAATCACCTCTAAGCCTTATTCCCGAGTTGCTCCTTTTGCCTCAGCTGCTCTCACCTACTAGCAGCTCTGTGCACACGCGCCCTGGGAACAAGCTCCCCTGGGTCTTCTGCCTTGCTGCTGCCAGACTCCAGAGGCTCTGGAGGCAGCACCCCACTCCCAGATGGTCCTGGCCCCATCTCTGCATCGGATGCAGGATCCTCATCCGAGTCCTCTCCAGACTCCCAAACTGGTCCCCGTTCTTCCCCACTGTCCGATTCTGCTGCTGTCTGCACAGCCTGCCGGCGAACCACAACACACGTGGTCAAAATTTGGATGCTTGGTAACTGGCATGTATTTACGATGGTTGCAGTGTCCTGGGATCATGTGATCTCCTTTTAGGACTTCTGAGAAGGCAAGTCAGTGGGGAAGCCAGATGACAATCATGTTACTAAGTTAACAAGGGCAGTGGTTCACTTAACAACCGTGGCAAGGAAGGTTATTGACACAAACTCACTTAAGTGTGTTGCTTATCAACAGAAATTTGGGATTTAACTGGGGTTGTAAGTTGAGTATCTTTTGTCCCCACCCATGCCTAATACTTGCTTTCCTCTTTTATAAATTATAGCCAGCATCATTGCTTTCCCAAACTTGCTTTTGTAGAAACAAAATATTTTTGTAGAAGCAAAGATATTTAAAACAGCTGTTTTAAGTCTTGCCCCCATCATTACTCCTGCATTCAAATATACTATTTCTTTGCTTGGTTTAAAGTTAATCAATTCCCGTCAAACATAAGCTCTAAGGGATCAATGCTAAATTTCCTGACAAACAGACCAAGAGCTTTTCTTGGCATTATAGTCTGAATTTTAATAGGCAGATCGCAAGCCAAAAGTCTCATTTTGTGTAACCTTTAAGCATCCTAAGAGAACGAGAGGAAAGGAATGAGCCAATTAGCTGTTTGTAATAAGAAATATTACATTTGCTCACTGTTTACGTTAGAAATGTTTGCTTCTTTGTTCTTCTCCACCTCGGATCAATGCCATATCAAACAGACACACACACATGGACCTAACTCCTTTGCATAATGTGGTTAGAACTTCAACTTTTAAAAAATGGCTTTATTAACTACATTAACGTTTAAAAAAAATAAACATTATACAAAATTATTTTTAAAAGGAAACAAAAAGCTATAAAGAAAAACAGAGAGGGAATATATTAATGGATGCATATACATCTATGAAAATTCTACATGAATATTTCAATACATGGTGGCTGTCTTGCATTATAAATATCCATTGCTGTTCTATGCCAATAAGCCATTTGTGTTGGTAATAACATCAGTCTGCAAACCAGGACCGCTGCAATTAATATTTTGAAGAGAGACAATAATGTTGAGGCTCATCACGCAGATTTTTAAATACATTTCAGTGAGCATACTGAGTTCCTTCCTGGAACAAAACAAGCCAGATACAAAATTATAACCATGTACGGCTTCAGAGACTTCATCTGGGAGAAACCCTATGCAGAAACCCTAAAAAAAATTGGTATAAACATTGCAGCCTTTAGAATAACAGAAGAGTTGGAAGGGACCTTGGAGGTCTTCTAGTCCAACCCCTTGCTCAAGCAGAAATGGGACCCTATCCCATTTCACACAAATGTCTGTTGAATCTCTTCATCCAGTGATGAAGCAACACCCACAATTTCTGAAGGAAAGCTGTTCCACTGATTTACTGTTCTTACTGTCTGGAAGTTTCTCCTTAGTTCTAGATTGCTTCTCTCTTTGTTCAGTTTCCATCCATTGTTTCTTGTCTTGCTTTCTGGTGCTTTGGAGAATAGATTGACCCCCCTTTTTCTTTGAGGCAGCCCCTCAAATATTGGAAGACTACTATCATGTCACCCCTAGTCCTTCTTTCCCCAAGATTAGACATACCCAGTTCCTGCAACTGTTCTTCCTATGTTTTAGCTTTCAGCTTCCCAGTCATCTTTGTGGCTCTTCAAACATCATGAACTGAGCTCCATGAAGTCAGGTGTCCACTCCTACCATTGACCTGCTCTCTATTTTGCCACTGAGTTGAAAACCAATGTTGATTAGATCTAGTCTTCACTGATATCAACATTGCAATAAGTGGACCGAAATTGTTAGGAATATGAGTCACCTAACAGCTATTTGGGTTAGAAATATATAAACCAGGATAAACATTTTAAAACTGTATGTTTAAGAAAATGCAAAACTGTAATGAGGTGTGGTTTCTCAAACGGCCATAAGATGGAGCCAGAAACCTGGGTTGTTTAGTCTGAGTCTCAGAAGAGAGTGTGAGTGTATCTCTGTTTCCTTCTGTTGGAAAGTATTGCTGTTCCTCCATTTTTCCTAATTGACTGAGATTACTGGATTTAATGTAAATCTGATACTGAACTGTTTTTTGACACTGGACTTTGATATTTGGATTATCCCTGGGTTGAAAAAACTGACTGATTTAACCGTGAATGACTTTGGACTGCCTATTTTGAACTTTGCTTAAACCTTTATTGAAAGTAAAACCCTACATTTACCGTAGAGTGCATCTGTGTGCTGTATGTGTATTATTCAAACGCTACTCTCAAATATGTCTCCCTGTATGCACTCATTCTCCTAACGGGAATTACCTCAACATAAATGGATCCCAATAATACACTTAAACCCTGAAGCGCTTATTTCTTTCTTTCTCCCTGTGCTCTGAACCCTAAAACCACATCACTAGGGTAGGGGTCTCCGATCTTGGCAACTTAAAACTTGTGGACTTCAACTCCCAGAATTTCCCAGCCAGTGGAGCTGGTAATGCTGGCTGAGGAATTCTGGGAATTGAAGTCCACAAGTCTTATAAGTTGCTTGCACTAGCAGATGTCATATTAGTGCTCTTCTCCTTAAATCTGTTTTTCTTTTCAAATTCATATGGCGTTCTCATGGTTTCCAAAGGTTGGCAGGTTGTTATAGTTGGTACTGAATTAAAACTATGTGTGAAACCTCTTGAATCTCACTTAGACTCTTTCCAGCTAAGCTCTTTTTTTCTTAACAATATTTATATATAGCATTTATATTTGGTATTATAGAGATCCAATTTAGAGAAAAGGATAAATTTTCTGCCAGTGTGAATAATTAATCAGTGGAGCAGCTTGCCTGCCAGAGTTGTGGATGCTCCGTTGCTGTAGGTTTTCAAGAGAAAACTAGACAATCATTTGACCAGGATAATATAAGGTCTTTTGCCTTAAGCAAGGGGTTGGATTAGAAAAACTCTGAGGTCTGTTCCAGCCCTGTAATTCTAGGTTCTATTTAAAGCCCCTGTCACATAACACCAACAGATAGAAAGAGGATGTAAAACGGAGAGAAACACTTGCCATACATTGGTTAACACGATGCTTCTGTTCTGTACTCACTGTGTCTGTTTTTCATCCTCTCTATCCGTCCAGCATCCGTCTATTGACATTTCATCCGCTCAAAAAGTTTTGAGCTGCAC